>RJWJ010019861.1:0-29744 GCA_004363605.1 Indri indri | reverse complement strand
AGAGAAAACTCAACAAGCAGCTAGATGTAAGAAACAACTGACCTACAAGGGAAAACCCATCAGGCTAACAGCATACGTCTCAGCAGAAACCTGAAGGGAGTAGGTCCCCATCTTCAATCTACTTAAAAAAACAATTACCAGCCTACAATTTTGTATCCTACAAAACTAAATTTCACAATTGATGGATAATTAAGTTTTTCCAAGACAAGCACAAACATTGAGGGAATTCGTCGTGACCAGACCTGCCCTGCAGGAAATACTCAGAACTGCATTATATATGAATCAGTGCAATAGATACCCTCCAGTAAAAATCACCAAAAATAGCCAAAGCTCACAATTCCTATAAAACAACAGCACAAGAAGAAAAGCCAAGCAACAAGGTACTACCCATTATGATGAAAAGAACAGCAACACAAATATCAATTCTATCTCTTAACATTTAATGACTTGAATGCACCACTCAAAAGACATAAGCTGGCAGAATGAATAAGAAGCACAACCCAAGTATCTGCTGCCTCCAGGAGACACATCTAAACTACAAGGAGGCAAACAGGCCCAAAGTGAAAGGATGGGAAAAAAAATATTCCACACAAATGGAAACCAAAAGAGAGCAGGTGTAGCCATTCTCATATCAGACAAAATTGACTTTAAATTGACAATGGTAAAGAGAGACAAAGATGATGATTAATAATAGTAAAGGCAGCAATTCAACAAGAAGACATAACAATCCTAAATATATATGTGCCCAACACAGGAGCTCCCAGGTACGTAAAACAAATTCTACTAGAGCTAAGCAAGGATATAAATAATAGCATCATAATTGCCAGGGACTTCAACACCCCACTATCAGAACTGGACAGATCACCAAAGCAGAAAATAAATTAACACTGGACTTAAATGGGACCCTAGAACAGATGAACCTAACAGATATTTACAAAACATTCTACCCATAAACTACTGAATAGACATTCTTCTTATCCACACATGGGACATTCTCCAAGACTGATCATATCTTAGGCCACAAAACATGTCTCAACAAATTTTATAAAATCAAAATCATACCATGTATCTTCTCAGACCATAGTGGATTAAAACTAGAAATCAATTCTGAGAGTAACACTCAATTCTACACAAAGTTATGAAAATTAAACCACCTGCTACTGAATGATTATTGGGTCAATAATAAAATTAAGATGGAAATCAAAAGATTCCTTGAACTGAATGACAAAGGACACATAAGCTATCAAAATCTATGGGACACAGCAAAAGCATACTTAAGAGGAAAATTCATACCCTTAAATGCCCACACCCAAAAGTCAGAAATATTACAAATTAACAACCCAAGATCACATCTCAAGGAACTAGAAAAGGGCAATCAAACCAAACCCAAACCCAACAGAAGAAAACAAATAACAAAGGTCAGAGCAGAACTATATGAAGTGGAAAGAAAAAAAATAATACAAAAGGTCAGTGAAACAAAAAGTTAGTTCTTTGAAAAGATAAACAAGATTGATAGACCCCTTGCCATATTAACCAAGAATAGAAGAGAAAGGACCCAAATAAACTCAATCAGAAATGAAAAAGGAAATATCACAACTGATAGCACAGAAATAAAAAAAAATCATCCATATCAATACTACAAAAATTTCTGTACACATAAACTAGAAAATGTAGAGGAAATGGACAAATTCCTGGAAACACAAAACCTTCCAAGACTCAATCAGGAATAAATAGAACTTCTGAACTGACCAAGAATGAGCAGTGAGATTGAAGCAGTAATAAAAAGTCTTCCAACAAAAAAAGCCCCAGACCAGATGTATTCACAGCCAAATTCTACCAGACCTAGAAAGAAGAACTGGTACCCACAATATAGAAATTATCCCATAATATTGAGTAGGAGGGAATCCTCCCCAAATCATTCGATGAAGCCAGCATCACCCTGATCACACAGCCCACTAAGGACACAACGAAAAAGAAAACTACACACAATATCTACAAAGAAAATAAAACACTTAGGAATATACTTAACCAAGGAGGTGAAAGATCTCTACAAGAACTATGAAACACTGAGGAAAGAAATTGTGGATGACACAAACAAATGGAGAAACACATGCTTGTGGATCAGTAGAATCGATGTTATTAAAACGTCCATACTACCCAAAGTGATTTACAGATTGAATCCAATCCCCATCAAAACACCAATGGCATATTTCACAGATCTAGAAAAATATAATTCTATGCTTTATTTGGAACCAGAAAAGAACCCAAATAGCCAAAGCAATCCTAAGCAAAAATAACAAAGCTGGAGGCATCACATTAGCAGACTACAAACTATACTACAAGGCTATAGTAAACAAAAAAGCATGGTATTGGCACAAATATAGAGATATAGACCAATGGAACAGAACAGAGAACCCAGAAATAAAGCCAAATACTTACAACCAACTGATCTTTGACAAAGTAGACAAACACATGCATGAGTGAAAGTACACCCAATTCAATAAATGGTGCTGAGAAAATTGGATAGCCACATGTAGATGAATGAAACAGGACCCCTATCTCTCACCACTCATAAAAACTAATTCAAGATGGATAAAAGACTTAAATGTAAGGCATGAAACCATAAGAATTCTAGAAGAAAATGTAGGAAAAACTCTTTTGGACATAGGTCTAGACAAAGAATTTATGACTAAGACCCCAATGGCAATTACAGCAGCAACGTACATAAATAAATAGAATTTAATTAAATTAAAAAGCTTCTGCACAGCAAAAGAAATAATCAAAAGAGCAAATAGACAACCTACAGAATAGGAGAAAATATTCACAATCTACACATCTAATAAAGAGCTAATAACTAAAATCTACAAATAACTCAAATCAGCAAGAAAAAATTAACAACCCCATTTAAAAAGTGTGCAAAAGACATGAACGGAAGATTTTCAAAAGAAGATAGACAAATAGCCAACAAACATATGGAAAAATGCTCAACATCACTAATTGTCAGGGAAATGCAAATTAAAACCACAATGAGATATCACCTTACTCCAATTAGAATGGATTTTATTAAAAAGTCCAAAAATAATAGATCCTGGCATGACTGCAGAGAGAAAGGAAAGCTTATATACTGTTTGTGGAACTGCCAATTAATACAACGCCTACGGTAAACAGTATTGAGTGTTCTCAAAGAAATAAAAGTAGACCTACTATTCAATGTGGCAATCCTACTACTGGGTATCTACCCAAAGGAAAAGAAGTCATTTTATCAAAGAGGCATCTGTACTCAAATGTTTACTGCAGCACAATTCACAATTGCAAAAATGTGGGTTAACCCAAGTGCCCATAAATTCATGAGTAGATTAACAAAATGTGGTGTATATATGCCATGGAGTACTACTCAGCTATAAAAAAGGATGAATTAATTCCTTCTGTAGCAATTTGGAAGGAACTGGAGACCATTATCCTAAGTATTTCAAGAATGGAAAAACAAACACCACATGTACTCTCTAATAAATTGGACTAACCAATTGGGTACACAAGTACACAGAGGAAAGTAAAATCATTGGAAATCAAGAAATGGGGAGGGTAAAGGAGGGGAGGGCAAAAACCCACCTTATGGGTACAACAAACGCTATTTAGGTGCAATCACATTTATAGCCCTGAATGAAGACATGTATCAAAAATATCTGTACCCCCTTCATATCTTGAAATTTAAAAAAAAAAAAAAACATTTAAAAAATGAATTCAAAGAGATCCTGGCCCTTAATTCAAGACACAAACTTTGTAAAAGAAATCACCTTTATCCCACACCTAGAAATCTGTGATCCCTTAGACTTCCATGGTAGGAGCAATGATATCTCACCCCTGGAAGAAAAACCTTCCTAGTCAAATCAAGAAGGCCAGGATCACTTCCTAGTCAACAGGCAAGTGGCCCATTGAGGGGTGTGGGGTGTGTTTTTTGTGTGCATGTGTATGTGTGTGTGGGGGGGGAGAAATTAACCAAAGTCAGAAAGTACAAATATAAATGTTTGCCATTGTCATGTTTTTAGGATGACTCCATGAAGGACCTTAAAGATAGGTATTCTCTTTGATTTACCTTATCATTTTATCTTTACCTTAATTGTGTACAAAGAAAAGATAGCTAATTATAATACATTTTCAACTCTGGGAAACAAAAACAAAAGTAAACCTCACTGCAGGGAAAGGGAGATACAATGCAATATTAGTGAAGGTACAGAAAAGAAAATTAGTTAAATGATGCTTTTAACTAACCCTGTACCTAATCCTGAGTATGAAAATGTCCAGAGCTATGCTGGGTTCAGACAAGAAAAAACAATGTTATGAGAATAGTGGAAAATAAAACCCCAATTTCTCTGTTTGCTCTGCCCCTAGGAAGCACCGAGTCACTTGGCAGGTGTCTGTGTCTCCTTTTCTTCCTCCATGAAATGGATGAAACAAACGCTGCCTGTCGTAGCTTCTGTGACTGAGATTTGTTGTAAAACTGAAATAAGCTACTAAATGACACATATTCAAAATTGCAGGGGGCTAAGAAACAAGGCAGATCAAATTACACATTTTTCTAAAAATACATTGAAGATACCTCAGCCAAGTGGAAGAAAGACTAAGGGGGCTCATTCTAGAAAGCCAGCACCAGGAGTTTAATAGTATTGAGCAAAGAAATATTTTCCTTAATATTGTACATGTTACAAAACTGCATAACATCCCAATGGCTTTCCATCAACGGCTCCTGCGGAAATGGCAAAATCTGGGTGACCCAAGTCAATTACAATTGATCCACAGGATCGGATTAACTCCCAAACTCAGCACATTCTGGGCGGCCGAGCACCCTGGCCATGCTTCAGTGTTTTATGGGCCCCCCAGAGTGTGTCCCCTGCCAGAATCAATTCCCACTTCGCCTTCTCTCCCACAGATGGCATTAGCACTTTCATCATATGGGCTGCTGTCTTAAACTTTGCACCATTTGATTCTCACAGCAACTGTCTGTAGATCAAGTAATAGTACTTTAAAAAGGAAGAAAATGAGACTCAGAGAGAGAATTTTGCCCTTGATCATCCAGTTTGTAAGTGTCAGAGCCAGAATGGTATTTCTCATGTTCTTTTAGCTTCTAAGGGAGGTCAAAGAACTTTGTTTCTCAGTGATGGGGTGTATCAAGGCTATCTTCTTATCAGTGTTTTATATTAATGCATAAGAGAGATGTCTTCCTGACAGGTAGGTGTTTATCCTTAGAGTCTCTCCTCCAGCGTTCATAACTTGCCTGGGGTATTTTCAGCACTTAGTGTGTGTTTAGCTGTTTTAACATTTCAAACAAATGGTAAATACCGCATTTTATCCACCGCATTGCCTGTTAAGTAACACAATGAGAACAGGCACCACTAATGCACTGAACCTTTGTTAAACTGAGACATTTTAAGAAATCTTGGAAGCTGATTTTCTGGGCAATAAATTTCAAAGGTTCAACCTCCTCTCCGTTTTTCTTCCTTCTCCATCCCTGGGACCCGTTTCTCTGGCAGTGTTTTTCCATCAACAGAAAAAAAATGCGATGGAGCAGTCTGCTGGTATTGAAGAAATGTCTCCACTTTTAACATCTTGACTTTAGCACAGATTTTCTTTCTTGGAGCTGTCTCTTCCTGGTTTCCCTGGACTATCTTTGCCTAATTTTTATCATAGTAATTGTCTTAAAAGAGCATCCCCTGCCTCTGCGAATATATCACTCTATGTTTGCTTCTGTTTAAATAGATCTCTCTTCCACATGATGGGTGGAGGAGTCATAGTTATTTATGTCTACATTGTATAAATATATAATGAATGTTTTTCCACACAAATCTCCCTGGTTTTCCATCTTTTCAATGAAGCTTTAAAACCTCCAGGCAAATCATATCAATGCTTCATCAGACTTCCATTGTCCAAGCAACAGACAATACTCCGAATGGTTCCAAAAGAAAATCACTACCTGCTGATAGCCAGGGTAGATGTCACTTACCAGATGTCTGGCTTTTATTGTTGCTAACTTGTTTCATTTCTACACCCAGCAATGAAAGTGTTTTGATCCTTCAAAGCAGAATGTGCTCTGTACCAATTCATTCCAAATGGCCTCTCTTTAGATTGAATTTTTATTTTATTTGGTTGAACGATTTTGTTTCATTTAAACCTGTATTTACATGGGAGATTCAAATAATGCATTTCAATTTGCATTTCGAAAAAAGAATCTTTGTGTTTATGAAATCACTTTTGAGTTGCAATTACAGTTATTTGTCTCTGGGATACATAACATGTAATTGGGTCAACACTGTTAATGAGGGACTAGTGTTATTGTTAATGAGCTACTAGTGATAGTTTCAATGTTTCATCCCCAGCAGGTGGCAAATACAATATGTTAAGATAGATAATTACGTTAATGATTCAAATATCCACACACCAAAGAAGTCATTAAAAACATACAACTAAGAGGTTAAAAGGTACAAACACATGACATGAACTCTACTTTTACCCAAAGGACATTAGTCTCTCCTTCATAGAAACTTTACTGTGTATCTCAGTGTCCGGTTCTATTAATTCATAGCTCAAGAAAAGAAGACTGCTTTTAGCTGGTTCTGGACACTGTCAACATGGGCAAGTAATAGACTTTATTTAATACTTTGGGCTTAAAATGCTTAACTTTGTAGGATAAACATCATTCAGGTATTCAACAAAAATTGCATTGTTCCATCCTGAGAAAGTCATTGTGTGGAATACAAAATAACCAACAGACAATCTGCTTCCTGCCTACCATAAACTCACAAACCATTAGAGAGGCAAGATGTATATATGTGAAATAGCTGGCAGGACACAGAACCAAAAATATGGTAGAGACAGTATGGAAGTTGAAAGAAAGAAAATGTGGGCAGGAATAGTTGGAAAAGTTTATTTTTTTTTTTATTTTGACATATTTAGGGGTACGATTTATTTTTGGTTACATGGATGAATCGTATAGTGTTGATGTCTGGATATTTAGTGTACTCATCACCCAAATAGGGTACATAGCACCCAATGGGTAGTTTTTCTTCCCTCATCCCCTCCTACTGTGCCTTCTTCTGAGTCTCCAAGGTCCATTAGACCACTCCGTATGCCCCTGCATACCTGTAGCTTAGCTCTCACTTACAGGTGAAAACATGCTGCATTTGGTTTCCATTTCTGCACTGCTTCATGTAGGATAATGGCCTCTAGTTTCATCCAAGTTGCTGCAAAGGACATTATTTCATTCTTTTTAATAACCGAGTAGTATTCCATGGCATACATATACCACATTTTCTTTATCCACTCTTCAGTTGATGGGCATTTAAGTTGGTTCTGTATCATTGCAGTTGTGAATTGTGCTGCAGTAACTATACAATTGCAGGTATCTTTTTGATATAACGACTTCTTTTCCTTTGGGTAAATACCTAGCAGTGGATCGCTGGATCAAATTGTAGGTCTACTTTTAGTTATAATCTCCATAGTGTTTTCCATAAAGAGTAGACTAGTTTACATTCCCACCAATGGTATACAAGCATTCCTTTATCTCTGCATCTGTGCCACCATCTATTGTTTGTGGACTTTTCAATAAAGCCATTCTAACAGGAGTAAGGTGATATCTCATTGTGGTTTTAATCTGCATTTCCCTGATTATTAGGGATGTTGAGCATTTTTCCATATGTTTGCTGGACATTTTTATCTCTTCTTTTGAAAAATGTCTGTTCATGTCTTTTGCCTACTTTTAAATGGAGTTATTTGTTTTTTTCTTGCTGATTTGAGTTCCTTGTAAATTCTAGATATTAATCAATCCTTCATTAGATGTATAGTTTGTGAATGTTTTTTTTTTCTTTTCAGTGGGTTGTCTATTTACTCTGTTGATTATTTCTTTTGCTGTGCAGAAGATTTTTAGTCTAATTAAATCTGATTTATTTACTTTTGTTTTTGCTGCATTTTCTTCTGGGGTCTTAGTCATGAATTCCTAGCCTAGGCTAATGTCCAGAAGAGTTTCTCCCAGGTTTTCTTCAAGAATTTTTATGGTTTGAGGTCTTACATTTAAGTCTTTAACATCCTGAGTTTATTTTTTTTATTTAACATATGGTGAGAGATAGGGATCCAGTTTCATTCTTCTGCATGTGGCTATCCAATTTCCCCAACATCATTTATTGAATAGGGTGTCCTTTCCCTCATGTATATTTTTGTCTGCTTTGTCAAAGATCAGTTGGTTGTAGGTATTTGGCTTTATTTCTGGCTTCTCTATTCTATTCCATTGATCCATATCAGTACCATGCTCTTTCAGTTACTATTGCCTTGTAGCATAATTTGAAGTCAAGTAATGTGATACCTCCAGATTTCTTCTTTTTGCTTAGCATTACTTTGGCTTAGAAAAGTCTTTTAGGAAAGGAAGTTTCTATCATTTAGAGATTGCTTGCAATTACAGAATGCTTAACTAACAGTGGCTTTACTGGTAAAAAAACAAAACAAAAAACAAAAAAAAAAAACATTTAAATCTCTTACATATGAAGAAGTTTGAAGTTAGGAAATTCCAGGTTCAAAGCTGAAGCTCAAAGGTGCCATCAAAGACCTAAAATCCTTCAGGTATTTCCTTTCTATTTTCTTCAAAATGTCAGTGATATGTAATATCTGGTCACCAGCTGACTGCTGCAGCTCTGCCCATCACATCTGCATCCACAGGCATCCCCAGAAGAAAGTTAGAAAGTAGGAAAAAAAGAAACGTCTTCTTCTAAACCCCTCTTAGGCTTAGAAAGGAGAAAAATATCCCCACAATCCCCAACAGATTTTCCTTCACTTGTTGCAGGTGAACTCGTCCTATGCTCACCATTTTAGGCAGCTACAGATGAAGGAAAATACAAGTCAGGACTGTCATAAAAGGCTTAGACCAGTCATGGACGACTGAGTTGCCCAGGGAAGATTCTGGGTCCACAGGCAACAAAACCAAATTGAGATTTCAAATACAAATGAAAAAGAGGGCAAGAGTAAAGTAAGGAACAAAAAACTGAGCCAAGGCTCCCACTTCCAGACCATGATCTCGCAGGCAGGATGGAAACCAGAGGGCGAAGGGCTGAGGCTGGGGTGGGAATAAAGCCCCAAAAGCTCCTGCAGTCAAACCCCCAAACTGGTTAAAAAAACATGCATATGCAAAGCAAAACAAAAATACTACAGACTTGAGGAAATGCTGGGTGAGGAAACAGCAGAGAAGCTGCCTCAGGTGGGTTTTGCAAATTACCTCTTGGCTAATGATAATGTTTTTGTCACCTAGTGTTTGTTATAGCTCCTAGAGGATGATTTTGAAATAGCTGAGAACACCAAACATTACATGTGAGACAAATTCACCTAGATGATTAGATTCTGCCAGTGAATCACAGAATCATAGAACTTTGGCTTGGTCAACATCACTGGCTCCATACCTAAGTGTTCATCAAAATTACCAGGAGAGCTTTTCAAAAACAGGTATTACCAGACTCTACAAGAAGCCTTCTGAACTAAAATTCTTAGAGTAAGGACCCATGTTAATTGCCCAAAGTGCTGTTAAAGTCATAAAAGCCAACAGATTGCTGGTTGAGGCAGTCAGCTTTCATTAGGCTATACCACGGTAACAACCCCAAACCCTGAGTAGCTTACAACAGCAAGGGTTTATTTCTTACTCACTTTATACATAAGCTGTAAGTTGACTGGTTCCACGGCTCTGATGCATGTATCTTCCCCATCCTGAGAATTGAGTCCAGTGTTTCTCAACCCTTTTTAAAATATCTGTTTATGTACTTTATATATATTTGTGCTCTCTTATGTAATTTTTTTTGCAATATCACCCCCATTGAGAATGTATGATCTAGGCTGAAGAAGCAGCCCCCATCCTCATCTCAAAAGGGAAAATACTGATGGGTAAACAATGGGATGTTTTTAGAGGTTCTGCTGGGACATGGCTTATGTCCTGTCTGCTCACATGCCAAAAGTCAAATCAAGTCACGGGACACGGTTGATGTCAATGGGGTCACGAAGTATTCTCTTTCCATTAGGATGCAATGAATGTTACATAATAAGCTATAGGGAGAGCAGGACTAATTGGGATCAGTAACTCAATGTACCATCCTGCATTTTCTCAAGTGGAGAAGTGGAAAAAAACAGAAATTCTTATTCCCATGTTTCTAATAACAACCATCTCCCATCCATCTCCTGTACAAGTAAAATGCTGTTAATACATACCATATCGCATCAAGAAATATATAACCAGAGTGGTAATAGGCAACCATAATGTTAGAATAGTTAGAATTTTTTAGTTTGGGGAAAAAAATAAAACTGAAAAGTATTAGTATCAAGGATGAAAAACAAGATAATAGTTATAGCTTGGGCTTACATAATAGGTTCAAGAGTAGAATGTCAGAACCAGAGAATACCATAAAAATTGGAAGAAACAATTATAGAACAAATGAAAGAGGTGCTCATTTATTCATTTGAAAAGTGTCTATTATACTCTATCTGTATGATAATCCCTAAATTCATGATTAAGAGGCAATAACACAGAACTATCAACTGGACACTTAATCTCTACTCAGATTATACCCCAATATTAGGAAGGTGGGCTCTTTTTTTCAAAAAAGAAAATTATAAAAATATTTCATGTATCAATCATCTTTGACCCCTAAGCCATCAGAGGAATAAAAGAACCTCTGTTCTCTATTTTTTTTGTTGTTTGTTTGTTTTCTAATGACAGAATCATGCAATGAAATGTGCATAGAGTTGTTCATTTGTTGACCCTGATCAATCTGTTTCTTTAGAGCCAGCTTTCAGTTATGGACTGCCTCAAACACTCTTGCCTACAAAAGACTTTCGAAAACAGATACATATCCAGGTTCTTAAACCCTGCCTTACTACTTCTAATATATAGCATTTTGTAAAGTCACAAGTGTCCCTTATTAGAAGTTTACAGTTTCTGACAAGAAAATAACACAAAGCCAAGAGCAAATACATCAGAAGGACAAATGAGCAAGTCCTTCCCTAGGCCTAGGGCCACTATAGTTGTGCCAAAACATTACAAGTGTTGTCTTTCTCTCCAACTTCCCAAACCTCTCACTGAAGCAAAATGTGTGTGTGGGAATCAGTTTCTTTGCGGACAAGTCAATATTTACATTGAACAAGAAATGTTGTTTTAATCGAACTTTAAATTTTAATACTGTACTAATTTTAGCAAACATTTTTTACAATGCATTGATAATGATAAATGTATTGATAAGTTAGCTCAATTGCCACCTTCTCTGAGACATGGAGAGTGAAATATGTGAAGTATATCGAAGCACTAAAAATATTTATCAAGTACCAATTCATTCCGGTAACCAGTAAATACACTGATGATATTTTTCTCTCTCTTCTAAATATATCTTCAATTCAAGCATTGTTCTCTATTCTCATTCTGATCACCTATTCCAGACCACCATCATCTGCATGACAAATAAAAACAAAAAACCTATAGGCAAACAAAAGCCTTCCATCTCCACTCTTTCCTCACTCCACCCCAATCTCTACATAGTAGCCAGAGTTGCTCCTCCACCATCTCCCCAAAATAATTCAATAAGTTCTGTTAATCTCAGGGCAGAGGACAAAGTCTTTAACGTTACTGCTACGGTGTCAGTGTTGGTGTTCCTACAAAATTCATATGTTAGAACCTAATGTGATAGTGTTAAGAGGTGTGGCCTTTGGGGAAGTGATTAAGGTATGAGGGCTCTGTTCTCATGAATGAGACTAGTGCCCTCATAAAAGAGGCTAAAGGGCACTGCCTTGCCCCTTCCACCATGTGAGGACATAGCTAGATACAGCTAAATATATTCATAAGGTTATACAAGCATCTCACCACTATCTGTCTCCATAACTCTTTCATCTTGAAAAACTGAAACTCTATATTCCCATAAACAATAACTCCCCATTCCCTTCTCCCCCCAGCCTCTGGCAATAGCCATTCTACTTTCACTCTGTATGAGTTTGACAACTGTAAGTATGTCATGTAAGTGGAATCATACAGTATTTGTGTGTGTGTGTGGCTGGTTTCTTTCACTCAGCATAATATCCTCCACGTTGTAGCATACGTCAGAATTCTCTTCCTTTTTAAGACTGGATAATTATTCTGTTGTATGTATATACCACGTTTTGCTTATCTATTCATCTCTTGATGGACATTTGTTTTGGCTATTGTGAATAATGCTGCTTTGAATGTGGGTGTACAAATATGTCTTCAAGATCCTGCTTTCAATTCTTTTAGGTATATATCCAGAAGTGGATTGCTGGACAATACGGTAATTCTATTTTTAATTTTTTTAAGGATTGCCATACTGTTTTCCATAGCATCTATACCATCTTACATTGCCACTAACAGTGCACAGAGATTCCAATTTCTCTGCATTCCCACCAATACTTGTTATTTTCTGGTTTTCTGATAGTAGCTATCCTAATGGGTATGAAGTGGTATCTAATAATATTTTTAATTTGCATTTCCCTAATGATTAATAATATTGGGCATTTTTTCAGGTGCTTATTGGTCATTTGTACATTTTCCTTAAAGAAATGTCTATCTAAGACCTTTGCACATTTTGGAATTGGGTTGTATGTTTCGTTGTTGTTGCTGAGTTTTAGTAGTTCTCTATCTGTTCTGGACATTAATCCCTTATCAGATATATAATTTGCCAATATTTTCTCCCCTTCTGTTGGTTTCATTTTAACTCTGTTGATATTTTCTTTTGATGTACATTTTTTTTTAATTTTCAAGAAGTCAAATTTGTCTATTTTTTTGTTGTCTCTGCCTGTCGTGTCATCTCCAAGAAACCACTGCCAAATTCAGTGCCATGAAGCTTTTGTCCTATGTTTTCTTCGGAGAGTTTTATAGTTTTAGGTCTTACATTTAGGTCTTTAATCCATTTCAAGTTAATTTTTGTATATTGTGTTATGTAAGAGTCTAATCTCATTCTTTTGTATGTTGATATGTGTCCATTATCCTTTTACAGTATTTTAATTTCAGAGTAAAATATGAGAGTGTAACCAATCCATGGAAGGAGGTCCATCCATGTCTGTTGGACTCCTTACCTTGTTGAGGCATTTTTGTCCAACTTCCAATTGCCAGCACCTTCAAGTTGTCAGAGGCTGCCCAGGACTGCCAAAACCCATTTGAATGTAAGCAATGTAGACCAGAATTATCCGGAAATTAACTCCCCCAAGAGGGGCAGCCCTTAACCAGTAATAACTAGTGAGGGCTATACCCCATCTCTCGTCCCTTGACGTTGGTAATGCTGAGGCACTTTCTAGCATTCCCTCATGGGATTGAAGTCCAGTGTGCAAGCGTGAGAGCTGGCTTAGTGAACAGTTTACTGGCTGCCTTCTCTGCCCTCTCTCACTCCTCCCCCTGCACACACCACATGTGGTTCTTGTACCTCCTATTAAACTCTTTGCACTTGAATCCTCAAATCAGGGTCTCACTCTGGGGAAAACCAAACCAAGACAAGGAAGAAGAAAAGAGACGTCAGGAATACTCTGTGCGGAGCCCTCCCCATGCCCATACCATGGCATCTTTCTTTCCTTAACTATATTTCCCCTCTTGACAAGACCCCTTCCAAGTATCCATAGACTCCTAGCCAAGGCATTTTGGGAGAGAAGAAAGCCACCAAAAATGACTGATTATCATTCCTCAGACTTTCACATGACTCAAATTCAATGTCTTGGAATCTGATGAGCTGCTTCCTCTGGATAAGAGGAATTTAGAAGCCAGAGCCTCTTTTTTGTGTGTGTTCAGCTTCTGACACAGCCAACAATGGCTAATGTCACTGCTACAGTAGATTCCCAGGATCTTGTCCTATTAAAATCAAAATTATAAAATCAAGGAGTCGCTTAGAGGACATTGTGTATATTCTTCAGGCCCATCCATTATAAAGCTCAAATGAGCCCTTTTAGTAATAAAACTGCCACACCATGCCCCTTTCTTATTTCATAAGTAATTAAAAGAACATGATCCTCACCTGTGACACTCATCTTCTCCTTGGCATTTATGCCTATGGCCAGAAGGATGGTGCGTGGTCCATCTGTCAGAGCACTCAAACTAGTATGTTCTCATTCCTCCCAAATATTGGGCCCCACTAGTTGTTTTTAAAGGCCAATCTTCTCACTGGTGCTACTGTGTAAAGAAGTTTTTACAAGTCCAGCAGGAAAAGAGAACAATAAAGACAATGCAGAGTGTACTTTATGAGCTAAATGCATTCATTTTTTTTAAGCTGTACTATATCTCTTTTGGGGGTATCGAAATTTCTCAAATTTATTATAAGAAATAACAATAAAAGTTTGTTACTTTATGTTATTAATATTAACAGGTTTTAAAATTTTAATAACATGTGAAATCCAAGAATTTAGGAAGCCCATAGGACTATCTTAAGACAAAATTGCAGAGCAGACAAAGTTTGACCATGTCGCTCTCTGTCCAGAGACCTCACCTTTTCAGGCTACTTTGGATTTTCCTCTAGTTCCTCACTGCATCCAAAAGGTATCCCTTTGAAAACCTGCCCCTACTTCTTTCACAACACCCATTGAGAATCCAGTTGAATTCCTCAAGCAATATTTATTAATCAGCTACTAAGTGCTGAGTGCTATAAAAAGAAATAAAATACTTTCCTTGTTACCAAGATGCCCATAATTTAATGAGGGAGATAGATCTCCATAAAAGAAAACATAAGAAAATCTTGGGACCATACTCAAAAAGAGAATTATGAGAATAAAGAAGAGAGAACCCCTCTACTGAGTGCTGGAAGCTCCACAAAAGAGTGTCCTGATTTCTTTCTTTTTTTAAAAAAATATTTTTTTAATAAATTTTACTGTGGATGTTTAAGGTTAATAACATAAGATTCACTGGAGCAAAAGAGAGCCATGTTCCAGCAAAATGTTAGCAAGGCTTTTGTTTGTATCACTAGATGAAGCATACAGGCATAAATAGATACACATGTATATTTAATATATACATCTCCATAGTGACTATTTGGTAGAGAATGATATCCAGGCTAAGTAAGAAAAAATCCACTTGGACAAAAATGAGTGGCTGTTATTTTACATGCACATAATTTAGAGTGTTTAGGGAAATGCTGATTAGCTGCAATTGACTGTAGTTGGAAAACAGGGTTGCATTCAAGTGACTGTGGACTTAGGATAACTTGAGAGTCACTGACCCAAACAGGTGTTGTGCTCACAGAAGGAAACAGTATCAGAGGAGCAGCTTCCATAGGATTGGGCCAAGTTTTAAGGCAGAATTGTTAACGTCCAAGAAACAGTAACACAAAACAAAATAAAATAAAACAAAACCATAAAGTATCAATCTAGCCTGCTGTTAACTTCTGTGCATAAGCCAATACCAGAGCAGCTTTAGGAATATAAAGGCACCTTGCTATCCACAGGGGTTCATTTCTTTCTGCTTAGTTTTTAATCCCAAAGAATCTTAAAGGGCAATGCAATACAAAATCTCTAGCTCATGTGTACTGGGTCTAATAAACTGGTTAGTTCATCCTTTCAATACCTTTTTCATTGGATCCATGAAGGTCAGTGTGGTGCAGAAAATCTGAGCCTATTAGTTTTAAGAAAATATTTCTATTCTACAAATGGCCCATGAACTTGTGGGGAAAAAATTGTTTAACCTTGCCAATTATCAAATAATGCAAATTAAAGCAGAAAAAGCACAAAATGATTTACCTATCAGATTATAAAAGATGAGTGAAAATGTTGGTGTCTGCTGTATATGAGGGTGTGGGGGGAAAAAATGTTCTGCTATACTCCTGATGAGATTGTGAATTGTTCCAACCATCCCAGAGAGCATTCTGGTCACACATATTGAAAGTCTCAAAAATGCACACACACTTTGACCTGGCAATTCCACTTGCTGGAATTTGTCCTAAGGAAATAAATGGATATGTGCTGCACCTAGAAATAATTTAAGAGTACAGCAGTGGGATATTGTATTTGAATATTATGATTCATGAATAAGATGGAATGCAACTCAGTCTTTAAAAATGCAGATGCTAATCTATATTTGGTGATGTGAAAAGATGCTCATGATAAATGTAGGTAAAAAAAATAGGTTACAAAACAAATATAACTGTGATTTCATTTGAATAAAAGATATATGCTATGTACCCAATAGCCATATGCACAAAGAAAACGTTTAAAGAGATATAAATCAAAATATTAACCATAGTTACATTATTATAGGGAGATTACTGGTGATTTAATATTTTAAGTTAAATATTTTTATTTTACACATCTATATATGATCAGTGGTAATGGGAGCAGTGGGCAGCCAGATGGGGGCTGAGCGGAAGGCAGAAATAGCACAGTCAAGTAGAAACAGGGAGTTGGGACTTGGACCAACTCCGTCGTTCCTTAATTAAACATAAACAGTCGCTTTCCTTTTGGGTCTTCAGTTTCCTTAAATGCAGTATGAAAGAGATTAATTAGATATTCTCTAACTCTATTCTAGATTACTTCAGGCCCAGGAGATTTAGAATGGGCCCTATAATTTGAATACAGAGAAAGACTCAAACCTTGAATTATAACTACCACCAATAAAGCCAGAAGATTCATCACAGAGATATCACTAGGATTTATTTATCTCTCAATGGTTCGATAGCAGAGGATTTGAGGAGGGGCAGTAGGGAACCCACAGGAACTGTATATAGCATGTTCTAAATCATCAATTTTGCATTAGGACTAAATCACTAATATTCTCAAGTTCATCACTGTCTAGGCTAATCCACTGAACCGGTGGGGCTAAGGATCTAGGTGAAAATCCTAAGCAACCTGTTCAATTCCATGACCAACCATCTTTAAAATACGTAGAGATGGTCACAGGGAGAGAAAACGGGCTGACTCCATGCAACCTGCGACCATGACTGAAGATTAAATAAAAAGTCAGTATCTTCATCACCCTATGTAAAGAACCATCCCAGACTATACCAAATAGTTACACGAGGCTTCATAACTCTTCACCATTTCTACCACTGACCTGGCGTCACCAACCAACAGTAAAAAAAGACTTGAGGAGGAATAAGGTTAAGCCATGCAGAAGAGAATTATTCAAATTTGGAATAGTGTTTGTTAATGTAATGGTACCTGAGGGCAACGGGAGATGTTCAGCTGTAGATGCTTTTGAATTTACCAAGCCCCTCCTCCTCTCCCTTACGTATCTTCCCCACCTCCTTTAAAATTTAAATTCCACCCATGCCATGTGTAGACAGCAGCCAACATACTCTTCTGCCATGGACTTGTGCAGTTTCTTCAGTGTCTTGTGCATCTAGCATGTTCATCGTTCAGCTCTTTTTGAGAAATACACCCCTTCCTTCCCTGCTCCAGGCCACCCAAATCCTTTTCATCCATTTATCAAAGCTGACATAAAGCTTTACTTCTGGGAGGAAGCCCTTCAGATCCCTTCTTTTTTTTTTTTTTTTTTTTATCAATTCTCCTCTTTTCTGACATGTTTTTGTCCACACTATATAAATTCATCTTCAATCATATTCTTCTTCATTGACTCTGACATGTTTAATATGTATCTGTTTTATGCCTCCAGAATGAAATCTTCCTTAGGGTACAGGCCATGTTCTCTAGTTCTATTTCCTGAGGTTCTTAATAAGCATTCTGTAAATCTCTTTTAATAGGTGATTAAATGCATGATAAGTGAATGCATCGCCATAGGCTAGTAAGAACCATGTGTGGATGAGGCATCAAGCTTAAACAGAGAACTATAACCTTCAACTCTCCTATGAAATGCCCACTGGTTATTGGGGATATCTCACAGCAATGCATGCACCACAAGTGAAGCTGGGAGTGGACCTGCTGTAGGAACACAAGTGGGTGCAGTTAGTGAGGGTGGGAGTCCACACTGGACAGTATGTCTGGGCTGATACCGACTTGAGCCCATTAGACTTTTGGCATCTGACAATCAGTCTAATTGACTAGAGTCTCCTTGGTCCCATATGGAAAGGCAGAAGCTGACCCAGTTGATGAGCTAACTTGACTCATGCAGCATAGCAATTCTATTTCTGCCCAGGCCTGGCTGTGTATATAGACCCTTTACCGTGGCTGCTGAAAGTAGCTGCAAGGGCAGTGGACCTTTCTCCAGTCTGCTCACTACCATCTGCCAATGGCTGGACACGCGGGGCTTGGGCCACACACCCGCAGCAGTCCTCTCCCTAGCTCCTGCTAGGATCGAGCAGGGAGGGCAAAGCTGCAGGTGGATCTACTTTACAGCTAACATCATTTGCAGTAAAGATATTTTTAACCTCGTTTGATTTTCCAAGATGAGAAGCAGAGGGTGACACGGGTACTGCAATGTATGTTTTGTGGGATTATTGTGGAGGCAAACTTGAAAACTGGCTGGCATAGAAGAGCTTTCAGATGAACTCTGGCTACACCTGCCAGCCCAGGAATTCTGTGATAATACTGACACAAACTTGCTCTCACTAAAAATTAGGACACAGCACTGTGCCTTGTGCATTGTGCGTGTGTGTGTGTGTGTGTGTGTGTGTGTGTGTGTGTGTAGAGAGAGAGAGGAAAAAGAAAGACAGAGATAGTAGTGTGCTTGGTCTTACATTATAAAAGCATCCATAATATTTTGATATTTAGAAAAGATCATGAAAATCATGTTATAAACAGGATTTTTCCAGAACAAATAAAATACCCAAAGAATATACTCCAAAATTTAAAGTGATAATGTGGATAATTACGGGTATTGTATGTGTATTATCCCTTTCCGTGTTGACGATTTTCTTTACTATAAGCATTCATTAATCAGAAAATCAGAATTAATTAGAAGAAAGAAAATAATCTTGTCAGTTGGCTGTCTCCTGCCACAGCTCTTCCCAGATCTGTGACACCTACTTTCTTCTGTCAGGACATCTGGTGCTCTAGCGCATACCAGCTTGTCCTTGAACATCAGCTGCCGCATTCGTGGGTTACTGAGTAAGGCCTTTCTTCTACCCCCTTGAAGCTTTTGTATCTGCAAAACGTACCTCAGGATCCAGTCTCTGGCCAGTCTGGCTCAAAGTTAAATCACAACCCTTTTCATCTGTTACTCTAATACATGTAAGCATCCAGCCAGGATCCTGTATGTTTCAGCAGACAAAGGAATTGGCACATAGTGTTCACAATTTCCTAGTTGTCTAATCCTGGAGGCTGAAGTGTATTTGCTTCTAAAATAAAAGAAAGAGAATCAAAGGTCATGGGGGTGATTGGCTTTCCAGCTCCATGAAAGAGAACAAGGTGACACTGGGTGACATGTAACGGCAGGGCATTACAAATGGTATAGGAACATCCAATCGTAATTAACCTTTGGAGCTCTCTGCCCTGTGATGTTACTGAGGCCAGTATCTTAGCTGGATTTCAAAATTATTGTTGGAAGGCGGTGCACAGTCAAACCAGATCCAACAATTATGCCAGGTGTGCTTAAAATTATTAGCGCTATCCATCTCCCCAGACATCGGGCGAAGATTTGGGGCTGTTGTTAAGAAAGCACTCTAACACTGACATATACAACTTGGCTGTAAGCTTATTTGTTGGACAAAACAGGGAAGTGGTAGTAACCAAAGTCACTTGTATTGTTTAGCACTTTACTGCTCAGAAACTGTTCTCCCTTATGCTTTCACCTAATTTCTACAGCATTCTATAAAACAGGTTATTATTATTCCCATTGCACAAATATGGAACCTGAGGCTCACAGAATTTGACTTGCCCAGCATCACACAGCTGGTAAACGGTAGAACTCTAGCTCCAATGGAGATGGGGGGACTTCTAATCTCTGGCCTCATCCTTCATGTTAGATCAGAGACTGCTTATTGGAATCACCCAGAAAGCTTTTCAAAAGTCATGATGTCGGGGAACTCCCTCCCCCAATATATTCAGGTTTAATTGGGGCCTGGGAGATGCTATTTTTTCCAAAAGCTCCTCACTAGACTCAAATATGCAGTCAAGGCTGAGAATCACCACGTTAGATGAAAATGATCACCCACTATGGTGTGTAACACACAAAATACACTGTTTCATGATACTAGTAACTTTTCCCATCAGAGGAGGACAAAGACTGGTGCTCTCTGACTGGTGCCTGTATCAGTTGAATAGGTGATTGCCTACTTGGTATAATTTGACAACAAACGAGAGATACTTCCAATCACAAATGTCTTCCCTCTGTTCCTTCACTGTGCCTTTCTTCACTGTGAAGAGGTGAAGGTGTAGGGCAGGGGCAGGGTCTGGGAGGTCCCTCTTGGGCCAAGCACTGATCATTTAATTGCAAGATCATGGTCTCAGAAGTCCCAATGAAGGGATTAGATGGTCTAGGAAGTTGAGGGATCCTTAAAGATTTTGGAGCAGCTGGGTTTTGTTTTTTATGGTTTTTTTGTTTTTGTTTTTGTGTTTATGTTTGTTTTTTGCCAACAAGTATAGAGATATCCCTATAATTTAGCAATCATTATGGCCATGCTGGTGTATATTGGCAGAATCCCATCTCTGACTATGCCCCATCCCAATATTGTTTTGGTAAATGTTTAACAGTGAGGGCAGGGGTAGGCAGAAGCCCTGATTAATAGTGTTTGCCAGTTCCTGTGGTGTGCATACTCTCATCATAGTCAAGTTTAAGCTACCGGTGTGATGTCTCTCAACGTGGAGTTGGGAAGAGATGCCCATAGAGCATCATTATATAGTATTTATACCACACAGATGCAATAAATTTGTAACTTCAAAAGTACAGTTAATAGTATATAATAGTATATGATAGTATATAAAATGTTATAAAATAATTAGGAAGTGATTTACTACCTTTTAAAATATAATTTATTTTTGAGTATTTACTACCTTTTAAATATTTACTACCTTTTAAGATATAATTTATTTTTTAAGTTTGCATAATTTAATTCTTAATAAAGGCGATTTTTAACAACCAGCTAATAAAATTCATGGAAATTTAACAACTGACTCTCGGAAGTCAGTACAATCTGACTCCAGCACTGACTTGCTCCCATCTAATCATTAATGTCACTATTTGAGGACAAAGCTTGGAAAGTCCCTAATGAATAGCATATATCATGCCTGAGAAGAGCAGAACAATCACCCAATAAAATCAATAAACAATTCATACCAGATTAACTTGTTAGATTGACTGATCAATCACTTTGCAATGTCCTGGAAGAAAAGGCAAACAAAGAAACCTCAGTGTCTTTATAAAGAATATCAAGATAATAATACCGAACCTCAGTGAGGCACAGAAAGCACAGTAATCACTAAATTACTAAATGAATACAACATTGTAATGACTAAATAAAGGACAGTCACTTTACTTTTTCGGGTGGACAACAAAATTAACATTTAATGCATATTTAACATTTGTTAGACACTACGCCAGCACTTCTGAAGCCTGGGATGATAGCAAGAAAAATGGAAAGTGGAATACAAAAGTTATAAGAGCAGGAACTAGCTTCACCCCATCCACTGGCTGTGAGTTAGACAAGCACAAAAGTAAGTATATGCAGCACCAAGTGATGAGAGAGAAAGGTGCAGAGTGAACAACGCACTGTTGGAATCCAGGGGAAAGTCACCGGTGTCTGGGAGGTAGAGTAAGGACAGATATTTAGAGAGGAAATTTGAGTTGTATCTTATAGTCTAAGGAAGAGTCCTTTGAAAATGAGGGGTGGATCTTTTGGTTGTGAGAAAAGCTTTGAACAAAAGCTCAGGAAAGCCTAGATAAAGTATGAAAAAAATCCTTTGATGGAGACTAGGCTGTGTGATGAATGTGTGGTTAGTAACGTTGGAGAGAGTCTTGCAAAAGAGTTTAGACATTATCCTGTTAGTTATAAAGGCTTCAAGGAGGAGAGTAAAATTTTGAAATATGTTTTAGAAGGCAATCTTGGCCACCCTGAAAGCGCTGTTGCAAATGCTTATGTTAAACTTGCTTGGTAGGCAGGGTAGGGGATGACCATGTTAGGAGGCAATTTTAATTGTCTAGAAAATATGAGAAAGAACAGAATTATACCCATAGTACCTCTCAAAGAAGTAGAGAAAGGGTGGGCTGGAAAAAGAGGGTAAAATCAGTAAGACTTGATGACTGATAGGTGTGAGTAGGCAGAGACAGGACTAGAAGATGAGTCAGAGGTTTCTAAGTTGGGTAATGAGGTAGGTTGTGATGATATTAACTGAAACAAGGAAAGCAGTAGAAGTAACAAGTTTGCAGAAATATGGTATGAAAAAGCCCAGTGTCAAACTTCTAAACTCAGTGAGTGGAAAGACCTGGATTATTTCTGTTTCAGCCCCTGCCGTGATTTGCGAGCTAATAATTTCTTTACTCCAGATCAAGAAGAACAAATAAAACAATGAGTAGAAAAAGTACTTGGAAAAAACCATGTAAGAACATATGCAAATAAGAACACTCATTAACATTCATTTAACATAAATTTATGACGTCATGATCCCAGGATCCTAGGAGACTTTGCCAAAGTGTCTGAGTCTAGCCTTCTCTCTTCCAGATGAGCATCTGGGATGGGGAAAATAATGGGGCAGAATTACAAGGCAGTCATTTTTCCTCTTTATCCAGGAAAGTATTAGAAAAATATATATGGTGACCAGACTGAACACAGGGCATCAGAATTGGCAGAGACAGCCTGCCAGGGAGGCCACAGAAAAGCAGGCAGGATGCCAGAGAAAGTCTTCAAAACAAGGCACCCCTACATTGAGTCAGGACATAAGATGCACAGATCTAGGCTGAGGCATGAACCAAGGGACATGACCAAGAACAAGACAGGAAAGTGAAAAGGAAATAGGAACTTAGGGGAAATAGGGGATGAAACCACGAAGTGAAGTCAGGCGAAGGTTGCTAGTAAACTCACTGAATTGGTAGGTAGCAAGCCGATCTGCTGAGATCAGAGGAAGCACTCAGATGGATTAGTCCCCCGAAAAGTAAAGTAGCTCCCACTGCTCATGCCTCCATCTTTGGCAGAGTGCCCTGAGAAGCTAAGCTCAGTTCTAAGGAGCAGCAATCCTCAGAGGGGACCTGTTTCCCTTTGGTTCAGGAGTGTCATTGAATGCAACAAGCCACCTTTGAAATGAGTGGCCTCTCTGGGTTTCTAAAGTCATGGCTGTTGAATTTATTTAGCACTGGGGTTTTCAATCAAGACTCTGATGTCAATTAGAGTAATAGCACCTGGCGCAGCTTGCCACCCTAGCAAATTCCCAGTACACTGCGGGGGACGCTCTCCAGGATTGGTAGCCTGGAAAAAAATTTAAAGCAAGGGTCTTTCTCAATTTCTCAAGGCGATTAGGATAAATATTATTAGTATTCTAGTCCTAAATCAAATATATCATATTTTTAAAGATTAAGACAATATAATTAAATGCAAATCAACCTCAAGAATTTATCAACCAAATCCAGGCTCTCTAGGGACCAGCCATACAACCATGACCCCCGAAAGGCACTCCCCTTTCCTGGATCTCAGGCACAGGTGTTTGCGAAATGAAGAAACAGTGCTACAGCCTCCCTGAGTGTCCTTCTAGTTTGTTTAAGGAATATAAAGCCAGCAGGATTTGAAATGAAATCAATTTTATTTTGTGCCTTTATTCAACCTGTATATGCTAAACACATGGCCCTGTGTTGGAAGAGATGCTAAATGTCACAGGCAAATTATAGAGAGAAGAGCCAGCTAGCACTTCTGTGGCAGGGGAAGGAATCCTATCTGAAAATTAAGTCCTCCTCCGGCATCGGCCCATATATGTCCCTTGAAAGACACCTCTCAGCACATCTGCTGCCCCAGACACCCAAGCTCTGTGCCAGAGCACCGCAGCGTGAAGAGCAACACAATCTCTCACTCACCCCATGTCTTCTCCGAGAACACCCAGGGAAATGACCCAGACAATTGTGACTTGGTGATTTCTCTGTCCACTAAGTCACTCAGATGCGTCTGCTGTAATGGTGCCTGATCAGGGTGGGCTTCATCAAGCCTTCAAAGGGCAGCGTGGTACCACTGGGCACTTGGGTAAGCAATATAGCTGTGGGGGAAAAAATAAATCAAATTAGGAGACTTTGCTTAAAAAAAAAAAAAAAGCACATGTACTTTCTAGGAACTATGGAAGTACTAAGTCCTTTCCAAAGTGCCGTCCAACGTGGTAGCCCCTGGGCCCGTGTGACTATTCACATTGAAATAGCCCATGTGAATTCAGTTCCTCAGCCACACGACCCACAATTCAAGTGTTCAGTCGCCACATGTGGCCAATGGCTACATATTGGACAGTGCATATATAGAATATTTCCACCATCACGGAAAATTCCGCTGGATAGAGCCAGTCTGAAAAGATGAACAGAGCAAAGAAAACCAAAAACAAACCAACATAACAACAACAAGGTTGCCTCCCGTATCACTTTTTACTTAGAAGAAAATGTTCATTTTTACTATTTGTTGGCTAATCCTCTACCTCTGTTTTCTTTAGCTTTGGCATTTTACCTCACAGCTTCTACTCAGCTGCCAAATAATCAAAGTCACAGCTTTAAAACAAAAGAGCAGCACTTCTCAGTGTTGTTGTTGGGGGGTTGGGGGGGTCCGGATTCCTCCCAGTGGTTCAGACAATCCAGTGCACACCCAGGCAGCTCCTCCCGCCCAGCCCTGGCTTGGACCTCCTTTCTGTGGGCAGATCCAGTCACCTGCCCTCGCTGTCCCCCTCCCTCGGTACATTCAACCTCCCTGGGGTTTTCACTGAATGAGTGACTCAGCAAAATGACTTTGTAAATGAGAGTGCACAGTTAGCCGTTCTGCCCACATGCAAACTGGGACTCGGACTGACTTTTTAAGTAAATATATCAAGACTTTTATATCTAAATGAGTGTTTTTACTCAAGATATTCACCCTAGCAGGTAACATTCTTCTTCCAAATGTGCATTCATTGCTCAAATCACTGTAAACCATTTCTTAGGGAATTGGCCTTAAGGCGCATATGAATGTAAAATGCTGAAAGGTTCTTTGAGAAGGGATATGGACACCTTCCCCCGACCCCTCTTTAGGGTGTCTCCTTGAAAACTATGAGGCCACGGAACATTTGATTTTACAAAGCAAGGTCACAGGGCTTCTGACCCTTGGAGTCACAAGAGTCTCTCATGAGGCATGTAGGGGACAGTCACAAGGTGCATTCATTTGCTTCTCACATGGATGAGCCATTTTAATTGTTCTTTTGTCTACTTTACTGTATAATTGCAATTCTGTCCAGAATTTATAGTCGTTTCCATGCTGCAGTATGTATGTGTAAATCTGATAATGCTTACCCAGTAATAAATAGCTTCTCTCTCTTCTGTATTGTTTCAGAGGAGTCTCGTGTTGGCAGGATTGTATTTCCCCAACACCTGCAGCAATGCTGTTAAATATTTTTCACCTATATGTTCATAGGCAAGTTTGATTCTTGGAACCCCTTTTAAAAGTCACCTGGAATTTGAGTAGTAGTACAAATGATCATACAAGACTATAGAGTTTGGGATCAAAAAGGAAGTAAGTAGGTTGTTTTGGTGTTGTTTTTTTTTTTTTTCTTTTTTCTTTTTCTTTTTCTCCTAACACTCAATGGGAGGGTACGCTTCGATTTTTTAATATGACTCACAAGTTAATTTCCAGGAGTACCTCTTTGAAGGCAACGGAAACTTAGGTTCATTTGTTTAAAAAAAAGAATGAGTAGTTTTATTTCTTGCTATATATATCATGTTTATAATACATATATGTATTCAAAAACATTTTTCCACAAGCAATAAACGATCTTTTTCTTTATTTTTATACATGTCCTTAAAGTAAATGAACTTCTTCATTAAAGATATCAGCTATCCCAATAGTAATTTACAGATACTAGAGTTTCTGTTAAAAAGCACACAGCAAAATTCAATGGAGTCAAAAGAATTTTTTTTAAAAAGCTAATTTTGTATCATTTTCCCCATATCCTGAGGAGCCATCCTTGGCTGTGTACAGAACATAAAATCAGACACAGTTTTGCCCAGCATATTCACAATCGAAATTTGAGTAATAACCTAGACGCAAACATAAAGAAAGGAGACAGAAGCCTCAGGAGAAAGATGTCAGTAAGTCTGAACCCTGCCAGCACCATGTCTTTCTGGGCACGGGCGTGGAGGATTGATTCCGTGCTGTTTTCACAGCCCTCTGAGGTGGGTAGCACTGCCGAGGTGCGGAGCATTCACATGAGCTCTCTGTGGGATATGACTGCCAAAGAAAGTTCTCTTAGAACTAACACATTGTCATTGGTCCTCCTCTGATCAGGCATGTGAGTCCACCCTGGTGATCTTCAGATGGTGAGGCAGCAAAAACACCCAGAACCTTGTCAAGAGGTGGGAAACCCAGGCTCTAAAGACAGTTTCTCCATCAGTATGCAGGATGACCTGAGCAGAGCCCAGGTGCTCCCTGTACCCCACCTCTGGATTTGAAAAATAAGGGAAACTAATGAAAGATTTCCCACCCTGACTCTACCCTGACTCCATAAGATTCAGGCTTGGTTCCTTTAGGACACTGTTTCCCTAATTTGAAAGATCCTAACAGTCACATGGGGGGCACTGATTTTTAAAAAATACAGATTGTTGATCTTTACCCCAAAATCTTCATGGGAAGAGCCAGGAAAACTAAATTTTTAACTGGACACTCAAGTGCCACTGCTGTAGAGCAATGATGGGTAATGAGCCACCCTACATCTCCATTGTCCTACCTAGCTTTGATCTAATTTCAGAATAAAAAACAGAAAATGGTATCTGTATTCCTGTTTCTCAAATATGCCCAGATATTAGCATTTTAGCACCTAAAGAGCAGGGCCATTTTACTCATTGTTATTCTGCTAGTGAATAAAATAGTGAATCTCTAAATTTGTCCAGGGGATTCAATAGATCTCATGTCATTTTAAATGAGAAAAAAAAAATGCAGTCCAGTCTGCAAGCATTTTGAATTTGTTGGGATCTTATACAAAAATATGCGGTTATTATTTTTTTTCCAAAAGAAAGATAGGAGGAGGAAGGCATGAAGACATTGAAATAGAACTCGAATCTGGCTGCAAAATAATCTTTGTTATCAGTGATCCCGCAAGTGCCATACTAGACAATCCAATGAATTACTATCAAGTGGATTGCAGTGTTCCCCTTCCCTGATGCTAAATGATGACTCGATTGGTTCTGTCTCCAGCTGTGAGGCCTGCCAGGACCTCTACAATACAGGCTTACAGGGAACAAAGAAAAGACAGGAAAAAAACATACTGGGAACACCAACCTAGCTCTAGCTGCCTGCTGTGGGAGTGGCCAATGAACGGTCCCTATCAGGTTGTTCAGAGGAGTCTTGCCAACTTAAACTCAGCCAACAGCCACATCCGTGAGGACCTAGATGAAGACTATAGGGAAATGGGATTCCCCAGATAGTGACAATAGCAGGCCTTAATATACTATAGCAGAGTTCAAGGGCTCTAGCATATAACACACACATGCATGCACACACACATACGTTTTCCATTGCGCATGCCTAGGTCGATACATCCATTATACCCTTTAGGGTTCTATGTAGGTTATTGAAAGCAGAAAAACAATGAATCTGGTTCTCAAATGGGAAAATATTGTGAAAGTATCTCAATTAGACAGTTTTTTTTAAGGAATGAAATTTCCAGACTTCCTAATCCTTGGAGGACACAAATAGTCTTACTTGTTTGGGAACTCCATACCTGCAAGTAATCCCAGATTTGAATTGATACCTGAAATATAACCAATATCTGCCTTACCACCTCCTCCTTGCTTTCTAATAATTTGAGGAACATTTAGATAACATGCTTAGACTGACCAATAAATAAATAGCCAAGAGTCAGTTTGAGTGACAGCAAAAACCATACAACCGACTTGCATGAGGAAATTGGCTGGCGATGCAGGAGGAACCTAACAGTGTCTGATGTCTTAATGCCCTTTCGCAGTTATGTTCTAGTGGAGTGAAACCTGAACCCTCAGTTACTGTGGGGCCATGAGAAGGAGGATGTTCAGGGAGGCACTGACAGCTGGGATGGCACTTTAACTGATGCATAAAGTATTCCTGTAGAAACATTTTATCCTTCTGCTTAAATGTAATAAATCTCCTCTTGTGTAAGTGGCAAGTGGTTTGCTTTTGGCGAAGCTTTAAAGAGAAAAATCAACACCTGTGGTCACTAGAAAAGGAGGAAATTGGTCAAACACTAACACATAGATAAGGCCTCCCAAGAGTGGCAGACATTAAGAGGGGGAAGGGAATATGGTCTAAATAAAGACCGCTGTGCAGATCTCATAGTGGAGATAGAATGGCAGTGACATTGTGAGCCCAGCAGGCCCACCTGATTTGGGAGCAAGATCCAAACCAGGTACTGAGGGCATGAGGTGCAAGAACCAGCTCTGGCTCGTAAGATCTAGCACCATGTCCAATCTCCAGCTAGCTTCAGTCCAGAGAAAGACTCTGGTCAAAGAAATACACACCAAAAAAGAAGTCCAATCATAAAAACACAAAGAGGCTTAAAGACTGAACCGACAGAACATGCAGGTGCCTAGAGAGCACACCCAGGCCTAGAGCAGACATAACCGGTAGGTGGCGCCACACACATTAATTTCTTTAGTGCCAGCCTTGAGCGTTGGCTATTGGACTTGGTAGTTGAAGGCATCACTACAGCTGCTCATAGCTGGGGAAGAACAAATAGAAGACCTTTCGAGCATTGAGCCTTGTTGCTTAAAACAGCCACTGATAGCAACACAATACAGCCCTACTTCAGTTATTTCCAAGGCCAGATACGATTGACGTGGGTATACAAATACTCATAAAAAATGAAGCATTTACTTTTCACAAGAAAGCCATTGATCATTGCTCAATTTTACCCTATGTCATCATCAGTATCTTTTCAAATGAATAAACACGATATGATTCAGGCTACAGGGTTGTTAAAAATCTAAGACTCTAAGTTATCAGTAACTGAAGATAAGACAATAAGTTCAAAAAAGATAATGTGGTGCCCAAAAGAATTTCTATACAATGACAGTATTAGGAGGTTAATTAGGAGTCACTGGTCTATTTCCAAATCCAGTTATTCTTGTACCATTATGCGTAACCTCTAATGAGAAATTCTACCACATGTACCAATTTTATTTATAATATGTAAGAGGTAGCCCACAAATGGACGGTGTCAAACCACTTCTTAATATGCTCAGGAGCATGTATCTTACCCCTTTATGTCCAGCCTTTCTATTTCCCCAGACCCCTGGAACCACTTTACATAACATTTCTGGGCCTTGTATTCCTGGCTTCAGTCTGAATGCAAATACCTTCCTAAGGGATTACAGGGCGAGAGCGGACCTCTTGGAGATCACATCATGATACAGATGTGGACCGGGTGATACAACAGCATGGTGAGGTTTTCATCATATCACAGAACAAAGGAGAAAGTAATGTGTTGTCTCCAAACACTTGCTAAAATCATTTGCAAAGCACAGCTCTAAAAAAGAGGTATCAAGAATATACAAAGAATTTTCAAAACTCAATAATAAGAAAACAAACAGCCCAATAAAAATTGGGCTAAGGATTTAAATAGTCCCTTTACCAAAGAAGTTATACAAATGGCAAATAAGCACATGCAAAGATGCTCAACATCATTAGTAATTAAAGAGATTCAAATTAAAACTGCTATGAGATATCACCATACCTTTATTAAAATTG
>RJWJ010019860.1:0-29749 GCA_004363605.1 Indri indri | reverse complement strand
GAGACCTTGACTGAAATCTTAGGTGACCTTGTTCAGTTTTCTCATCTGTAGCAAGGGGATCATAGCATTTACCTCCCATGTCATTGTGGGAATTAAGTGGATAACGTCCTAAGTGTACATCATGATAACCGATGCTTAAGTGGAGCTCAACATTTGCTTGCTTCTTTCTCCTGCATCTCTTTTCCTTTGAATCTGCTTTTGATCCTGGAAGGAGAGACTTAATCAGTCATTCCAAAGAATTCCTAAAAGGTTCCACTTGTGGGAAGGTGTTTCAAGATAATGTTCATAGGATAAAAAAAAAAAAGAAAAAGAAACAGAAAAAGAAAAGAAAAGTAAAACTGTAAGTGGTAGAGAAAATCTCTTCATTCATTTGTTCTCATTGCATTTTTTGGTAGCAGGTTCTACTTGCTTTGGACAATGCAGCGCCCATCTTGTTTCTTTAAACAAAGCTGCTGAGGAGTCCTAAAATATCAACCAGTGAAATGTTTATCTGAGAGCTTAGGTGGGGGCTGAGAAAATAAACACTGTGAATGTCTTTGGTGTTAGGGTAGACGACACCGGGTCCCTCTCTTTCGACTTGTGCAGTCCCTGCCAACACCTTGCATCCCCTGGTATCTTAACAGGCCTGAGTTGAGACTCTGAGTGGAAGGGGAAATTGTGGGGTGTTTGTACAGCTGAAAACAAGATGAAAAACCCCAGGCCCCATCTCACACCCCATTAGACCCTGAAGTCCACGGAGTGTTGCACTCAACACATAAACACTCTGCTTGGGGAAGCCATGGCCAGGGTGTGAGAGGCAGGGACAAGTCTCAGAGAGGAACAATGGAATCTCTGTGAGGAGGCAGGCATCCCTGTTCCTGCAGCTCCTTGGCCCAGGAGACATTAATCATTACTTCCACCTTGTGCGTTTCAGTAAACCCCAGGGCCTTTTGGGATTGATAATGGGACAACAGGTAAGGAGATACCCAATCAGAAAATAAACACTCTGGGCCAAGGATTCAACATCACTATTCCCTTCTCCAGGGTGGTAGAGGAGGAGGAAAATGGAATTTGGGAGTAAACAACATAAGGACCTAGCATAGTTGGTCGTGGTGTTTTGGGCAGTTGATGTAGTTTTCCAGCCTCTCTATAAGCCTACGCCTTTGCCCACATTGCTCTCTCTGCCTGAATGTTTTCCAACCACACACACTTTCTGTGGGGCACTTTTGTAGTCATCTTCCTAGACATAGGCCCCATTCTCTTTCCTCAGAGAAGGCTTTTCACATCCTGGTCTACCATGACTTATCCACTCTGTCCACGGTGTCTTCACAGCACATCATGATCAGACTTTCATTAAAATACTCGTCTTAGAATTTGTATGTCTGCATCTTCCCTCAGTGTCTCAGTAGATAACCATGTATTTCAACTTGCTCAGGTAATATAGGCTGTGAGGCCATAACCCCCTCATTTCCTGCCTTAATATCTGCGATAGTAAATTTACATATGCACTTGCTGCTGTTGTAGGCTTCCTCCAAGAAGGTATGTTGACATCCTAACTTTCAGTATCTATGAATGTAACTTTACTTGGAAATAGTTTCTGTGCAGGTGTAATCAGTGTTTTTATACGAAGAGGGAGTTTAAGAGACACAGAGCGTGCATAGAGGGAAGATAGCCTTGTGAAGACGGAGGCAGACATCATATGATGCAACTAAAAGCCACATAAAGCCAAGGATTGCCAGCAACAACCAGAGGCCTGAAAGAGGCAAAGATAGATTTTTTAGAGCCTTCAGAAGGAGCGTGGCCCTATCTAAACCTTGATTTCAGACATCTACTTCCAGAAAACAGTGAGAGAACAATTTTCTACTGTTTTAAACAACACAACTTATGGTAACCGTAAGAAACTAATACAAATGTGAATCTCTCTCCACTCCTTCTGACTCAGCTGGCCTTTCGATCCTTCCTATCTGTCTTCCCTGGGATGTAGAACTAAAACACGACTTAACATTTCCTTTTCTACTGGCTCCTTCCTTGTAAACAGTATACACGGTGAGTGTTCCATAAAATAGCAGGGACAATGCCCTTCTGGGACATGAAATCCCAGTCTAGATTGAGAACTAATCCTCCCCTTTCCTTCACACATGAATTACTCAGTGTAAGAGTCTGCTCTTGCTGGCTCCAGTCTTGAGATCCTATTTATTCTACAACCTGCTTAGATAAGGGCTTTTCTCTATTTCTACATTGAAATCATTCTGCAAAAGTCATAAGTTGCCAAATCCTATCACTATTTTCAACCTTTCTACCTTGCTTTACCTAGCTGGGTACCGTCTCTCTTCTTCCTTGGCTTCCATGACACCATTTTTGCTCCACCTACCTCTATGCTCATTTCTTCTTCAGTCTTTGTCGGGCTTATTCCTTGGACCCAACCCTTAGTTGTTAGGATGGCAGAATTTTAACCTTGGTTCTCTTCACTTTTTACTTTATATAATTTCTTAATCAATTTCATCTTATGTTATGCCTTCAGTGACCATCTGTTTTTTGATGAACCATCAATCTGGGCTTCTAACCTATTCCCTTAACTGTCCCAAACGTAGAGCAACTAGTCAAATGGTGAGCACATATTTCCCTGGACAATTCAAGGTCAAGATACACATACTTTTGGTTACTGTCTTTGCTTCAGACTGTTTTTATATTTTTTTCATAACATCCCAATATAGAGCAATGGCAACTAATATGCACTCAGTAATCTATGCCATAAATGTGGGAGTTATCGTGGATCATTGTTTTCACCATACTCCTTATGCGATCTGTGCTGACACTCCAAGAATTCTACCTTTTTAATGTATGTAACATCTGTGTCCTATCTTCCTGTACTACCTTAATTTATGTCTTCATCATCTCTTTTGAATGACTGCAACAGCTTCCTTACTGGCCGGTGGCCACCTGTCTCTATCTCATAAGTCCATTCTTCTGCTGCTGCTGCCAGATTAAACTTTGTAAAATGAAAATCAATCAGACTGTGGCACTTTCCTGTTTAATGCACATTAGAGTCTCCCTTTAACCAGCTATGGATTAACCACTATAAGCTGTTTCACCACCTCTCTCATCTCCTCCTTGCCTTGCACACTATGATTCAGACATGCCCTAGTACTTGTGATTCCCGAATAATAGGTTTGCCACCTCTATGCCTTTGTTCATGCTGTTCTCTTGATCAAAAATGTCCTTCATCCATTAGCTACCCGGTGAAAAGCTCTTATCTCTGAAGACTGAGCAAGTATCATTTCTTTGTGAAGGTTTCCATGTCTGCCTTATTGCCATGTAGGATTGCCTCATTCTTTATATCCTGGAGATTTCCCACAGCTGCTTTGATCACAGCACTGGCAACACACTTCCCATTTTCCCTACTAGACTGTGAAGACTTTTGGGGCAGGGCTATATCTTGCTCATTCATACATCCCCACTACCCATAACAATGTAGACATGCAGTAGACATATGATGAATCAATGAACAAGTGAATTGAATAAATAAATAAGTGTATTAGTGAATGACTCTCCTAAATGGGAGCTAGACAATTTTATCCTGTGATCTTCTCAGAGTTTATATGTCATTAAAATAAGATGATGGATATAAAAATGCCCCATAAACTCTAAAGAATTAAAACCTGCTAAGGAATAAATAATTTTATACTTAGCCTGAAAGAAAGGGATAAATCCTTCATGTTGTCATTGCTACTCCAGAATTTTCACTTTAGAAAGTCCTTTGGGGGAATCCGTAACAGGGCACAAATTAAACAAAAATTAATCTGTTCTCTTTGGTGTTTACCAGGATGGGGCAAAAATATGACTGGGTTGGGGAAGGAGACCTGCGATCTTGTGGGACCTTGAACAATTCACTTCCATTTTGTGGGCCTTGGTTAAAAGGTGCATCTTAGAACTTACTGCAACATGAATTTTTTTCAATTCACAAATGAAGAAACTGAAACTTGGAGAGAATTAAATGAGTTTTCCAGGGCCACATAGCTTAAGAGATAGAGCCAGGATTAGAAGAGGCAGCCTGGATTCTGGGCCGATGCTCTTAACTGTATGCCATGCTACCCTTCATGGAGTGTGTATGTGTTATAAAAGGAGCACTAGGAGAAACACTGATATAATATTCTAATTTTTCAATTAAATTGAATGGTGTAAAAAGCATTTTAAGCCAAGTTGTTTTCTTAAAAATAGATTTATTAATTCTTCTAGGTTCTTATCTTATCCTTGTTTTCTCTACAAACAGCAAGGCAAGGGTTTGATATTTAGGGTTTATTTTGGGAAGAGACTCCTGAGAGGAAGTACAAGACTGCATGTGTCACAGAGAAAGGAAAGCCAATTCAAGGATGGGTTATCAGGTTAACCACTGGCAGAGAATTGGGGTTCAATCCCCCTGGGGACCCTCTGATTAACCTTATGCTCTGTCAATCCCTTTAATCCTGAATTTTCCCAGGATGGTAACTTTCCAGAACTCCCAGGGCTGTGCATGCATTAGAATGGGTGAGGGCACTTCCGGGATTTCCCAAGCTGCAGAGGCTTAGAGGTCCTGGGACAAGACTTCCATGGTGTGGCAGCAGCACAGTGCAAGCAGGTCACACCTGACCGCAGGTGATTGCTGAAACAATGTCTGGAGTAAAAAGGTAGGTAAGAGAAGATTTAAGAGGAAATGAGAGGTACATGTTGCTTTCCTTTTTAATATATTAACAGTGGAGTTCTGGAGGACTCTGAAGGGGATGCCCCATCTGCCTTTGAAGTGATGGGTCAATCCACAAAAGAGTAGGTAGAAGAAGTACGAGGAGATCTTGATGCTGAGTGATGCAGTCAGACATGCATCTACTCATATACCATCCCCAGGCTTAGCCCAAAGAGTGCAAAATGTATTAAATAAATGGAGGATAGCAAAAAGGTCAAGAGGATCTTACTTCAGGATATCTATATGGCCCAACACAAAGGTCACAATTTAAATTGCAATCCCTGAAATAGTGCAACATAGTGGCCCATCTTGCCTTTCTGTTCATTTTGAGGTTCAGGAAAAAATCTTCCTCAAGGTTAAGCACTCACCAGCCTGGGACATTCCTACATAGGCTGACAACATGGGCAAGCCAAAGAGAGACTTGAGCTGCCCTTTGTTAACAGGAGGATGTTTTCTATGTAGAGAACTCATGGACCTGTTTCAGTACTGCTCTGGCAGAATTAATTAACTCCGTGATGGAGTACATGGTTAGAAGCTCAGGCTCTAAGGTGTCAGCTAGTGGTTCCTGGGAGGAGCTGAGTCTACCAGGACTCCGTTGGCTGGGTCTCCCAAAGAGCGTTGCTAAAAACAACAACAACAACAAAAAATAGGTCCCTGAGTTCACTGGTTACAGACTGCAGCATAAAAGGATGCAGGATTAGGTGACCGAGTTTCACAGAGACCAGGCCGCCAGTATGCACCAAAGGACTGACCTAGTCTGGGCGAGTACCTCACCTCCCTCCACATGCACACAGCTGATGATATCCTGTCAGCTTTCTCCCTCATGGACCATTCAGGGAGAAACATGTGGAGAAGGGGAAGATATTTGAGAGATGGAGCACTTTTATATTAATGAAACAGAATGACTCGGAATGATTGTCTAAATGATGGGATGATACTAGGCTAACACTGGAAAAGACTAATGGTTAATTTAGTCCAAAAATTGCACCTAGGGGCTAAGGAGGAAAACTCAATTAGTTATATTATCTAACAGTGAAGTGTGAAATCCTACTAGGCCTGGATAGCCCAACTCCTGCCCAATCTTCAGCCTGTTCTGACTCTCCTGAGTCTCTGAACTCCTCCCACCATCATTTTCTTTTAGTGGTTTGAGTATCTAACATCTACCATGGGATGCTCAGGTGACTATCTCACCATTCTCCTTCTTGGCCCCCTTCTCAAATGTGGCTTAATAATCTTCAAGTTTCATCTGAAGTCCTTCTCTCTCCCTATTTTCTCTGATTCCATAAATATTTCTTGAGTTCTTGTGTGCTTGGCACAGTGCCAAGTTTGGGGGACACAAGTGCAAGCACAAACAGACAAAGTGATGTCCTTGCTGACCTTAGAGCATATTTGTGTAATTATGTCTATACCATGTGCTTACTCTCCTAGACCAAAATTCCATGGGAATAGGAAAAAGGGACAATATCTGTTTATTCTTTTCACCAAAACATTCACATGCTAATTGCACTAAGATCTAGCCTTTTGAGCTGTATTTTCACTACTTCCTATGTCTCTTCCAATCTGCTCTTCCTGCCTAGTATTTTTTCCTCCCATTGGTAAGCTGCTGCTCACATCTCTCAAAAGTCTTCTCAGGTACCTCTGGTCATGCTGTTGCATCAGAAAGCAGATGCCCAAATTTCTCCACCCTCCTCTGCAATTTGCATTTGGAGGAGCCTTCACTAACTTCTGCGCTACTAGGTGAGCTCTGCAGGCAGACTGGAATTTTGAGGTGAGGAAAAGCCAGTGTGGCTGGAGAATCTGAAAGCAGGATTGTTTGGAAGGCGTATGAGACGCCTGGAGACAACACTGAGGACAAAGGCAGAGGATTTAGGAGGACTTTTTCATATAGATTCTGGATGGTATTATGGAATGAATGTCAGTGTTCCTCCAAATTCATATGTTAAAACTCTAATCTTTAATGTAATGGTATTTGGATGTGGGATGTGATGCTTAATTTCATATGTCAACTTGACTGGGCTAAAAGATGTCCAGATATCTGGTAGAGCATTATTTATGGGTGTGTCTGGGAGGGTGTTTTTGTAAGATATTAGCATTTGAATCTGGAGACTGAGTAAAAAAGATCACCCTCACCAGTGTAGGTGGGCATTGTCCAAGCCATCAAAGGTCGAATAGAACAAAAAGGTGAACGAAGGGTGCATTTGCTTCTGCTTGAGCTGGGACATCCATCTTCTCCCACCCTCAGACCTCAGCTCTGCTGGTTCTCAGGCCTTTGGACTTGACTGAATGACACCTCTGACTCTGCTGATTCTTCAGCTTGCAGGTAGCAGCTCACAGGACTTGTTGGCTTCCATAATCACATGAGCCAATTGCTATAATAAATTTCTATCCATCTACCTATCTATCTTGCATTGATTCTGTTTCTCTGGAGAACCCTGACTATAAGGGGCTTTTGGCAAGTAATTAGATTTAGATTAGGTCATGGGAGTAGAACCCTCATGACGGGATTAGTGTCCATATAAGAGGAAGAAGAGAAAGATCTCTCTGCATCTTCACACACACAGCCCAAGCAAAGGTCATGTGAGTGCACAGCGAGAAAGTGGTTATGTACAACCCAGGAAGCACCCTCACCAAATACTGAGGCTGCTGGCACCTTGATCTTGGATTTTAGCCTCTAGGACTGATAGAATTAAATGTCTGTGGTGTAAGTCACACAGTCTTTGGTATTTTGTTATGCTAGCCTGAGATGGCAAAACCATGCTGCCTCCATTTCCACGCCAATATCCTCATAAAACCTTTAGTAAAACCTCATGTTGAGACTGACTTCAAGGTGGGTGCAGGGCAAGAGAAGGAGCTTCCCAACAGGTTCAGTCACATAAAAACCCCCCAGCTGTCCATGTTACAGTCACTCCCTCACCGTCACACCCAATCCCATCCCATTGACAAGATTGAGCCTACAATGGCAATAAATCTGGTTTACAAATATCTTTGCTGTACTAGACATCATATCAGTTTGTGACTTTAAAAGAGGACTTAAATCAAGAAGCCTTTAAAGGAATAAAGGTCTATTGCTCTCTCAATGTCTTGTTTTCCTTATTTTTTACTAATAATACCCCATAAGGTAGCAAAGTGGACAGCTAATTATGTACACCAACTCACTACATTTTTTAGCCTTCCTTGCTGATATAAATGGCCAAAGAGGCCTAAAGAAAGTATTAGCTAGAACCTCTGGTGAAGCTTTAGACAAACAGAACAGATTTAGCTGGGAGGTAAGCCCTGTCCAGTAGGCATGTTCTGCTTTCTGTTGCCTGGAATGCAGAGATAATTGTTGGCATTGCAGTGATCATTTTTTGTGACCATGAAGCAATGTTGAGAATGGAAGTCACTTGCTAAGATTAGCAGAGCAGAAAGATAGAAGTTAGTTGGGCCTCTGTTGATATCTTTGACATACCATCATACCAGCCTGGTCTGCCTGTTTCTGGACTTATTTTATCTGAAAAAAAGAAAAAAAGAAAGAAAGAAAAGTAAAGGAAACTTGAGCTCTTATCTTATTTATGACACAGTTGTGTAAAGTGAAGCTGAATCCTCACTGACATGGCTCTGCTCTTAGTAGCTGATCCATTCCTCCACCTCCAAATGATGAGGGCTGACTTTTCTTTTTTTAGGGTTTGCCTAAAATAAAAGAACTCAATTATCTTCACTTAAATTATAAGTGATGTATTATCTCATACTGGATGAGTGCAGAGCTACAAAAGGGATATTACTCACATGAAGTGAAAATGTATCCCCTGTCACGGGCAAGATGTGCCCAGAGTCTCTGTAGCCTAACATCTTTTCTGTCATTGATGTCCAGTTATTCCACATCTGGCATGTGGCTTGTGAAGGAAACCAGAAGGAAATCAGAATTAGCTCTCAGGCGGGGAAGTACCCTGGAGGAAAATCTGATTTCCTTCCTTTGCTCAATTTCTGTAGGACTGTCAATAACTAAGAAGCTGAAAATGACCTCAGATATAGCTCTTTTAATGGCAGGCAAACAACTATTATTTGTAAATTAAAAATAAAATTAAAACAATCAAAGGTATTCACTTTTTCTAAAAAAATAATACAAAAAAAAAAAAAGAAAAGAAAAAGGAAAAAAGGGTGGAGCTGTTAGCCCATGGCTGGACTAGAAGTGGCAGGAATTCTTGGATCACTGTGCTATTCCAAAACTATTTGACATCACAAGAGGGCAGTCACTATAATTGCATTTATCATCCAAGAACAGAGGATTCAAGAAGGACATTATCCTGCTAATGTCTTTGTGGTCTGAAAATCAAATTATGTGTAGTTGTGAAGAGTTAGGGGACCTGATTTTCAAAATGACAAATAAAAAGCTGGCATATGTGTGTTTACATGAGAGTGCTGACCATTAGAAAAAGCCTGCTTGTATATGCAACCATAAAATGGATTTGTGTGTAACATTAGTTTTTTTTAAATTGGGAAATGTATGTCAGGAATTTGTTTTAGTACAATAGAAAGTCACTTATTTTTAAATTGAAATAAAACAAAATAAAAAATAGATAATATTTATTACATGCTGACTTTATGTCAGGCCCTGGGGTATTTTATGTTTATTATTTCACTTAAGGTTCCTTCTAGCCCCATAAGACAGGCACTGTGATTATCCCCATTTTACAGATTAGGGGGCAAAGAGAAGTTTGGTTAGTTTCCCCAAAGTCTCACGGCTAAGATTTGGAAAGCATGACTTTGAACTTGGGTTGCAAGTAACCTGCCTAACAATATTGCAAGGACTCTGCTGTGAGCACAAACTCATGGAGAGTGCTCCCATCTTCCCACCATGGTATGCCTCTTGAGGCGCAGTACCTCAATACGGGACCTATGCCGTACAGTCGGCCCTCAGCATTCGTGGGTTCTGCATCTGCAGAGTCAACCAACAGAGGATCTATAATATCCAGGAAAAAAAATGCAACAATAAAAAATACAGTTAAAAAAACCAATACAGTGTAACAACTATTTACATAGCATTTACATTGTATTAGGTATTACAAGTAATCTAGAGATAATTTAAAGTATATGAGAGGATGTGTGTAGGACATATGCAAATACCACACCATTCTATACAAGGGCCTTGAGCATCCATGGATTTTAGTATCCTTGAGGGGGTCCTAGAACCAATCCCCCTTGGATACTGAGGGATGACTGTAATTGTAAGGTAGGTTTGGGTCTGAGGTGTTGTTTGACCCTTCTGACACTTCGACCCTTCTCTGTTCTCACAAAGTACCGTCTTTCTTGCCACTAGTAGACTTCCTTCCTTCCTTCCATCTTTCCATAGTTATTGAGCATATAGAGTCAATTCTCAATGGTCACAGTAGTTAGGTTTTATAAAGGTACAACAAATACTGAATTAGTGAATAGTCACACAAATATAAAGAAGTCCTTTTATAAGTACCATACTATATTACGTTCTTTGATTGATTTATCAGTTAATTCATTCATCTAATCATCCAGTTATGTAAGAGAGCATTATTGTCTGCTCGTTTCATGCCACTCACTATGTTGGACAGTCAAAATATATTATTACTGCCAATTTATTTATTTGAACCCCTTCCCCACAGAGATGTGAACTATTTGAGGATGAGGAGAACACCTTATTTATTTTTATATTCCTTGCATGCATAGAGAATTACTTAATGGATTAAAGATCAGACGTCCTGGGTTTACATGAGGGTTCCATTATTTTCCCTATAAAATAAGGAAGTTTGACTAGACAGTCTCTATAGACCCATTGAAGTCTGAGTCTATATGAGACACTCAATAAATATTTGCTGTATTGATTTATGGGAAATTCTCTCCCAGTGGTTGCAGATAAGAAACATAGTGGCAAAACTCTCTGATGCCTCATGTAAAAAAAAGACATGTTCAAGTAGGAATAGAATCAAATATCTGGTTCTAAAGAGTAAATTTCTGATTTTTCCTGACCTGGAGCTCCATAACTTTGAGTAAATAGTAAAGATGCTATGTAAGCAGAGCAGGCGGTTCTCACGGTGAACATGAAAGCCCGGGAGCCATATTCCAGCACATTATGGGTAGTTTATGGAGCACATCAGTTCATAATGTGAGACAAATTGGCACCAGGGACTCTGATGGCTGCAGTCCAAGTGGACCACCAAGGGAAGAAAAATGAAGGGAATGCCAGAAGGAGAAGGCCTTAGTCTCATCTGCTTGGATCTTGAGTTTCTAATTCCTCAAAGTGTTCTTTTAGTAACAGGCTTATAGCCTAATTAGCTTGCAGTTTATGACTCTTGAAATAAGACACGTAGGCATTCATTTATTCATTCTGTCATTTATTCATTCATGGATTTGAGTCTCTACTAAATGTCAGGCAATGCAGTAGATAGGGAGGCTACAGTGGTGAGGAGAACTCTGTGGGGTCTCTGCACAAATGAAGTTTAGCATCTACTGAGAAGGATACACAGTGGGGGGAAGCATGATGCCTGAGAGCACAACCTGTCGGAACGACCTTCTCCTGGGGCCTCCCTCATGCCCCAGGTTACAGTCAGGACTGGCATGAGTAGGGTGTATTGGGATGTGGAGGGCTGGTTGGAGAAAAACACGCTGAGCACAGAATACAAATCTGCAGAGGGAAATTGGATTATAGAGATAGTAAAAGACAAGACTGAAGGCCAGAGAGATAAGTAGGAGTTTGTGGTGATGCTGGGGAAGAAGGTAGGGCCAGATCCTCAAAAGCCTGGTGAACAAGAGCAGCAGAGAATATACATCTTGCATTCCCCATACAAAAAGAAGCCACTGGGGGATTTTAATCAAGGGAGGGATCCAATCAGATTTGCACCTTAAGATCAGCCTTCCTATTTACTGAGTGAAAATAGGTTGTGAATAGTTGAAATAGGTCAGAGTGTTAAATTGTAAAATCAGATGAGGCTGTCATCACAATCTGGGCAAGGGATGTTACTGGCTGGGACTCAGACAGTTGTGGAGAAGCCGGAAAGAAGTGCATGGATTTTTTACAATAGTTAAACTTGCTAGGACTTGATAATTGATTACTTATGGGAGCAAGAAAGAGAAAAAATATTATAACACATAGATATTGCCTTTTTGCTTTGGATGCTAGCAAGCTCAGAGATACAATTTCAGTTAACATTTTATTGTTATGAAGGAATTAAAATCTTTGGGCATGTCTTTCTGTTCATAAACTCTCTATTGCTTCATTTTACTATGCAACTCTAAGCTTTTTTTCTCTTTCCAGATCATTTATATTTTGTAATTCACTTAATGCTGTTTAGATGGTGTATATTTATTACATTAATATATTCTAATTTAATAACAGTGTTTTTGACTGCCATTGGATTAGTTAATATATTCAACTGACATTTTTAAAAAGCAATTAAATTTTAAAAAACATAAAACTTGATTTCACTAAAATTTTTCTTTTGAGATTATTCAGTTTCCCACAGAAACCTTTATCATTAGAATCAAATGCTTAATAAATAACTCATTCTGAGTGGAAACTTGTAATAAAATTTTACTACAATTGCATATTTATGTCAGTATTTATTTTGCTGATAAAATATTGTTTGGGACATATACAAGACTCTAACACAATGTTCATGTGCAACCCAAGGAATACATATGATTGAAAATTCAAAGGCAGAGGCTTGCATTGAAGGACACTATTCTCTCCCTGGTAAACCACCTGGAGGATGAGAGACAAGAAGATTGAAGGTGATGCCACAAAGACCTCCAGCATAGAGATCAATGGCCAAAGCTCACCATATTTGAGTAGCAATACCTGTCCCTTCTTTTTGTCTCCTTGCAAAGTGTCATGAGAGATGGAAGTGGTGAGGGGAGGCGGCAGCAGCAGTGGCTCAAAAACATTCCTTATCATAGCTGTTCTTCTTATAAAGTCCCCCTATCCCTGCCAAATTCCCTCTGTACATTGGGCAGCACCAGGCTCAATGATGGCCATGATTAATAGTCTGAGAGCTGTAATAAATGGATAACAGATCTGAAAGACTTCTTGAATCATGCCACTATCCTATATGAAATTATATAGGAAACTGTGTGATACTTATCAACACAAAATGGTGAGCCATGGGGTAGCTCTGGATTAGAGCATGCAGCAGAAATTCAAACATGGAGAGGGCATCCTAACAAACTTCTATGCAAACTTCAACACCCAGATATATTGTCCTTCCTCTGCGAAGACTTTCCCCAAGCCAGTAACCCACTGCACTTTGTTCATCTTAGAAGTTAATACAAAGTGCAGTAGAAGGGTTGACTAGAGGGTCATTTGTCCATGGTCTGATCTCAAATTTAGACTTGACATAATCTTCAGATGAATTTCTTTATTGTCACAGAAATATACTGACACAATTAAAGACATTAATCATACATTTAAATTGTCATTGTATTTCAAATCCTGTTCAAATTGCTTATCATTTGCTTTAAATATTATTTCTTAATCCTGAAATTATCTTGTGAATAGTACAAGTATATGTCTATATTTTACTTTTGTAATTATGATTTATCATTTTTACAATTTTCAGTGTACCCCCAAAACACACAGAGATGTGACCTTGGTGGCTTTTTGATATTGGAGAAATCCTGACTCAGTCTTCTATATTAAAATTCATTATTAAATTATTATGATAACTGTTCTTATCTGCTCCCTCAATATTCTATGACCCTCTATAGGGCAAGATCTATGTCTTACATTCATCTTGGCAGAAAAATATTGTTAAAATGAAATGAATTAACATTGGTGCTTAAACTATTATGAACCTTAGAATGATTATTGAGTAAGAAGAACCCTGGAAAAATCACTGAACATTTTTTCTTAAGATTTAACCCCAGAAACTTGGTTCCACTAGGATTACACTGAGGCTTAAGACTTGCAGTATCAGTAAGGTATCCTGGTTACCCTAAGGTGGTGATCAGTGGATTGATCTTTCATAATTCAGACTCAAGTGTTAGATATACTTCACCCCTTCTGCCAGTGCTCATCACTTGGCCATAGCTCTCCAGGGTTGCTTGGAGAAGCATTGTAGGTTTCAGTGGGAGAGAATTCTACACTGGAAGAATAAACTGGAGTGAGAATGAATATTTACTGTGTATTGTCAGAATTGGTTTAAACTAAAAAGAGAGAGGGGAACTAATGCTTATTCGATGTTTTCTTTGAGTCAGAATTTGTGCTACAAAATCATTCATTATCTGCAACAGACCTATGGTTCAGGCAGAAACGGAAAAGTTAAATACAGGCATGCCATGTTTTATTGTGATTTGCAGATAATGCAATTTTTACAAATTGAAGGTTTGTGGCAGCCCCGCGTCAGGCAAGTCTGTCAGTGCCATTCTTCCCACAGCACGTGCTCATTTTGTGTTTCTGTGTCACAGTTTGGTAATTCTTTCAACATTTCAAAACTTCTCCACTATTATCATATCTGTTAGGGCGATCTATGGTCATTCATCTTTGAAGTGATTATTATTGTTTGCAGGCACCGCAAACCATGCCTATGAAAAACAGCAAGCTTAACTGATAAATTTCGTGTGTATGGTGAGTGCTCTACTGACTGGGTGTTCCTCCATCTCTCTCCCTTTCCTTGAGCCTCCCTATCCCCTGAGACACAACAATATTGAAATTAGACCAGTTAACACCAATGGCTGCTAAGTGTCCCGGTGAAAGGAAAAATTGCATGTCTCTCATTTTAAATCAAAAGCTAAAAATGATTAAACTTAGAGAGGAAGGCATGTGGGAAGCTGAGATAGTCTGAAAAAGTTATGATTACAGCGGAAAAGTTCTTGAGGGAAATTAAAAGTACTACTCCAGTGAACACACTGACATGGTTTGGAGATTTGACTTCTCCATATCTCCTGTTAAAATTTTATCACCAATGTTGGATATGGGGGCTATTAGGAGGTGTTTTGGTCATGGGGGCAGATCCTTTATGAATGACATGGTTGCCTCCCAGCAATAATGAGTGAGCTCTCACTTTATTATTATATGGTTCACCAGAGCTGGTTATTTAAAGGAGTCTGGCACCTCCTCCTCCCTCTCTTGCTGCCTCTCCTGCCATGTGACATGTCTGCTGCCCTTTTGCCTTCTGTCTTGATAGGAAGCTCTTTGAAGCCCTCACCAGAAGCGGATGCTGGTACCATACTTGTACAGTGTGCAGAGTCAAATAAACCTCTTTCCTTTATAAATTACTCAGCTTCCAGTATTTTCTTTATAGTAACACTATAAGAAATGCCTAGCACACACACAAATAGTAAGAAAGTGAAATATCCTTATTGCTGACATAGAGAAAGTTTTAATGGTCTGGAGAGAAGATCAAGCCAGCCCCACAACATTGCCTTAAACCAAAGCCTAATCCAGAGAAAGGCCCTAACTCTCTTCAATTGCATGAAGGCTGAGGAAGCTTCAGAAGAAAAGTATGAAGCTCCCAGAGTTTAGTTCATGAAGTTTAAGGAAAGAAGCAGTCTCCATAACATAAAAGTGAAAGGTGAAACAGCAAGTGCTAATGCAGAAGCTGTAGCCAGTTATCAAGTTATCCAAAAGATCTAAGATAATCGTGGAAGATGGCCGCCTTAAATAACAGAAATTCAGTGTAGACAAAACAGCCTTATATTAGAAGATGCCATCTAGGATTTCCATAGCTAGAGAGGAGAAGTCAATGCCTGGCTTTAAAGCTTCAAAGGACAGGCTAACTCTTTATTAGGGTCTTAATACAGCTGGTGACTTTAAATTGAACTCAATGCTCATTTACCACTTTGAAAATCCTAGGGCTCTTAGGAATGATGCTAAATCAACTCTGCATGTGTTCTATAAGTGAAACAACAAAGTCTGATGATAGCACATCTGTTTACAATATAGCTTACTGAATACTTTAAGCCCACTGTTGAGACCTACTGCTGAGAAAAAAAGATTTCTATCATATTATTACTGCTCATTGGCAATGCACCTTGTTGCTGAAGATCTCTGATAGAGATAGTCAAAGAGGTCAATATTGTTTTTATGCTTGCTAACATAATATCCCTTCTGCAGTTCATAGATCAAAGAGTAATTTTGACTTTCAAGTCTTATTATTTAATAAATGCATTTTGTAAGGCTATACCTGCCATAGACAGTGATTCCTCTGATGGATCTGGGCAAAGTAAATTATAAACTTTCTGGGAAGGATTCACTATCCTAGATGCCATTTGTGATTCATGGGAGGAAGTAAAATTGTCGACACTAGTAGGAGTTTGGAAAAAGTTGATTCCAGTCCTCATGGGTGACCTCTGAGGTGTTCAAGACTTCACTGAAGAAAATAACTGCAGATATGGTGAAAATAGTAAGAGAATTAGAATTAGAAGTGGAGCCTGAAGATGTGACTGAATTTCTGTGACCTTATGATAGAACTTGAATGAATGAAGAGTTGTTTCTCATGGATGAGCAAACAAAGAAAGTGTTTCTCGAGATAGAATCTATTCCTGGTGAAGATGCTGTGAACATTGTTGAAATGACAACAAAGGACTTAGAATATTGAATAAATTTAGTTGATAAAGCAATGGCAGGATTTGAAACACTGATTCTAATCTTGCAAAAAAGTTCTACTGTGGGTAAAATGTTATCAAATACCATCACATACTGCAGAGATATCTTTCATGAAAAGACAATATGGCAAACGTTGTTGTCTTATTTTAGGAAATTGCTATAGCCACCTCAATATTTCAGGAAGCACCACCCTAATCAGTAAAGAGCCGTGAAAACCAATGCAACACCCCTCACCAGCAAAAAGATTATGACTCACTGAAGGCTTAGATGATGGTTTGCATTTTTAATCAGAAAGTATTTTTAATTAAGGTATGTACATTTTTATACATAATGCTGTTACACACTTAATAGACTAGAGTATAGTGTAAACATAACTTTTATATGCACTGACAAACTGAAAAATTTGTGTGACTTGCCTTATCACAATATTTACTTTATTGCAGTGGTCTGGAACTGAACCTGCAATATCTCCAAACTATGCTTATAATTTAGTTGAGTTCTCACGGGTAGATAACGATGCTGGGATTTAACTGTTCCTTATTATTCGTTCATGTCATTTCCATCTAGCAGCAAAATTTGGAAGTTCCTCAATGACAAGCTGATTATATAAATTTCTTCGGGACTAAGAATTCTGATCTGCAAAGTTAAATTCACCAGATACAACACAAGTTATTTTGTAGCTTTTTAAATGAATTTATCAAGGACTTTCCATGTTATTATTCTGATTGATTGATGAACTATCTGTTTAGGGCTGGGAGTCTGAATAGATAGATGATTTTTTCAGGAGACTGTGCACCAGAAGCACTTACATTTTATTCTAAAAGTCAGTTTCAAAGATTCCATGTTATCCTATGCAATATAATCATGGAAAATTGGGCATTGAATGTGGTTATTTTGTGTCTTAATTTATGTGATTAAAGTATTTCAAAGTATAAAAAAGTGACCTTTGTCACTAGCTGCCTGAATTCTATGAGCATGCTTGACATTGTTTAGACGTGTTGGATAGTTGTTATTTAAGGAACATAAACATAAAAAACATTGAGAAATCAGTTTCCTATTTGCCATTTCTACCTAATGGTAAAGACAAAATTTGACCTTATGCAATGACAATGGCAAATACACACATGTACACATACAAAGAAACAAAATAGATTAGCATATAGATATGTCATGAGATGAGAGTAAATTTCTCTGGAGTCAGAAGGAAGACCAGCAGAAATGTGTTCATTCAACTGAGTGCACTACATGTCCAGAATTGTGTTAGGCACTATGATTAAGGAAATATATACAACACTGCCTTCACACAGAGCATAGTCAGTATAAGTAAATCTGAAGGTCATACTGTTTACTTTGGGAACACAGAGGCTAAGATGTGGACAATCTGAATCAGATTTAGGAATGTGGAAAGTCTTCCAAGTAGAAGTGATACTTGAATTAAGAAAAGTAAGAAAACAGAGAAAGGCATCTCAGATGAAAGTACCAGTCTGTGAGAAACTGCACAGACATGAGATAGAGGATACATTGGCAAAATCATGAGCGGTCAGTGTTACCTGGATAAGAGATAGGAAGGATTGGGGGAAAGGTGAGGCTCAGGGAATCAGATTGGTATTCCTTGATTACACAGCTGGGTGAGCAAAGTCTTCGTATCTCTGACTATGTTTCCATATACTTATAATTACACGGAGATTGAATGTAATAACCATTCAGATTTTTTTCAGCATTTAGATTTTCTCATTCTATAGTCACTTATTTAACAAACAGATATTGAAAAAATATTATGTGCTAAGCACTGTTCTAAGCACTTGGATTCATCAGTGATTAAAATAAAATTTTAAATATCCCTTCCATCAATGAGGTGGCATTCTGGTCCTGGGGATGTATTTACATATTAAATATGTAAATCACATAATATGTTAAAATGTAATAGGTACAATATATAACAAGAAAAAAGTGCATAAAGGAAATTGGTGCATATTTTAATTTTAAAAAGGGTGGTTATGAAGAACAAATTGAACAACCAACAGCACCTGATTTCAAAACTTATAAAGCTACAGTACTCTGGTCAATGAGGTCATTGTAGTATTGACAAAAATACAGACAAATATGCAGTGAAACAGAGTCCAGAAATAGAAATAGATTCACACATAAATAGACAATTGATTCTTGACATAAATGCAAAGGCAACTTTATGGAGAAAAGATTAACTTTTTAACAAATGGTACCGGAACAATTAGCTGTCCGCATGCAAAAAACAAAACAAAAAACAAAACAAAATATGAAATGATGCATACTTGTATCATATTAAGGAAAAAAACCTCAGAATAAACCGTACTCTTAAATCTAAAATCCAAAGCTAAAATTCTCCTACAACAAAAGGAGAAAACTGTTGTGATTCTAGAATTAGTTAAGATTTCTTAGATATGATAACAAAATATCAAAAGTACAATCAATAAAAAAATTGATAAATTGGACTTCACCAAAATTTTAAAATCCCTCGTATTTTGAAAGACACTGTAAAGAGAATGAAAAGATAAGCCACAGCCTGGAAGAAACATTTGCAAATTGTATATCTGGTAAAAAGTTCATAGCCAGAATACATAGAGAACTCTCAATGCTCAATAATAAGAAATAAAATAACTCAATTCAAAACAAACAAATAAAAACACCTCAATAAAAATTTACCAAAAATGGTATGTGATGGCACATAGGCACATGAAAAAATACTCAACATTAGTCATTATAAAAATGTAAATTAGATCATGATGAGATCATGGTATATATCCATTAGAATAGCTAAAATGAGGAGAAAACAAAACCTACCTAACCACACCAACTCTCATACATTGCTCAAAATGCTGAAATGTAGAATGGCATAAACACTTTGGAAAACAATTTGGCGTTTTCTTAAAAAAGTTAAGCATCTGTATATTCCATATGATTTAGGCATTCTACTCTAAGGTATTTGCCCTCCCCCCAACAAAAAGAATGTCTGTAGAATCATTTTTTATTGTAATAGCCAAAAACTGGAAAGAACTCAGGTGTCCATCAACAGTGCAATTGATAAGCTATGATATATCAATACAATGGAATACTACACAGCAACATAGAGAGATTTATACTGTAAAATTCCATTTATATAAAATTTCAGAAAATGCAAACAAATCTATTGTTAAAGAGGCAGAGCAGTGCTTGCCTGGAGATGGCAAGGAGGGCTGGAAAAGAGAGAGTAGAATAGGGAATAGGAGAACTTCGTGGTGATGGATATATCCACTATCTTGTTTGTGGTGATGATTTCCCAGGTCTATCCATACATGAAAATTTATCAAATAGTGCACTTTAAATATGTGCAGTTTATTACATGTCAATCATAACTCAATGATACTGTTGAGAAAAAAAAAACTGATCAAGCTAGATTTCATTGAGAAGATGACATCTAAGCAAAATTTGGGTAGAATGAGAGCAATACTTCTGTAGATATTTGAGGGAAGAGAGATACAAGCAGAAGGAACAATAAGTGCAAAACACTAAGTCAGTAATACACCAGCCAAGCTTGAAGAATAGAAAAGATTCTGTCTAAGCAGAGTGAGTAAGAAAAGAAAACCGGACATGAGATCAAAAAAAGCTATGGGGCTCAAATATTGGGAGCCTTAGAAATCATTATGATGATGTTGGCTCTTACTCTGAATGGAATGGAGATCTGTCACATGTCTCAAGTAGCTATCTTTTTAAAGAAAACAGCTTACATTGTAAAAGAACAGCTCTATTTTTCTATGCTGAATATAGAGTATAGGGACAAGTGTTGAAGCTTGGAGACCACTAGGAAGACCATTTTAGTAATTTAGGAGGGAAATTATGGTAGCTGGAACAAGAAGACAGTCATGAATGTGGGAGGAAGTGGCCAGCTCACGAATATCTTTTTCAATGCAGAGCTTACAGATTTCCTGACAGATTTGGTAAATGAGGAAGGAAAAAGATGGTTAAAAATGACTCCACATTTTTTCACCTGAGCATCTGAAAGTAAGTTGCTGCCATCAAACGAGATAGGCACAGCTATGGGTAGGGCAGGTGTGCGGATAGGGTAGAGCAGTCAACCCAATCAAACCAGCCCTTGCCTTATGGGGCTTATATTCTCGAGCGTGTGAGGGGCAGATAATAATCATAAATACGTGCCTGTTTCTTGGCCCTGGGTTGATGTGAAGAAGAGTGACTAAGAAAGGGGCAATCTATTTCTGGCATTATATTTTTTATAAATGCAATCTTTTACAGGACTCTTGGAAAACAATGACAGGAGGAATTTTCATTTTCTCTGTTCCCAACCTGACACAGATGTTTGTACTGAACCAAGGAGCTGCTAGGGTCTGGCAGCAACTGGGAATGAGTACATTCTTTGGTTTGCTGATAACCAGGTGTGAAAATCTGGGGCAAAATGTCTTCAGCATTGATCAGATGAAGCCTGAGGACCAGTGGAAAATCCAAGAGCAAGGACTGGATTCCTGAAGCCCTGAGAAGAGCTTGAACCACAGAGATCTAAGGAATGTTACTGAGAAAATAAACATATGCCCCACATTAGTGTACTTTGTGTTTCTTTTACCATGATGGAGAAAAAGCTCATTAAGTGGGCTGAGCCTCCTGGTCCTGAGGTTGGGAGAGTTCAAGAATACCATAGAGCAGAGAGACTTCATTATGGGGTCCCAGCAGGAGACTGGTTGCATACTTGTTGGTACCCACTCCAGCCATAGGGATAGAGAATGTTTTTCTTGTATTGCTGTGATTTAGGATTGGTAGCAAACCTCAATAACCCCCAGAAGAAAAATTATAACTTTAAGGGGGTCCATCTACCAGAGAGGAGAATCAAGCAGATCAGGAACACAGCAAAATATTAATAGAACTGCTGGAGACAGCCAACAGCTTGAACAAAAAATAAGAATATCTCAGGATTTTCACATGTCAACAGTCATGAGTTTGAAATAAGAAAAAAACATACAATAATAGGCAAATTAAAGAAGTGAACAGTTGCATCAAAATTTGAATTTGTGACCTGGATGTCAGGTAAAAGAACTATCTGCAAACATACAACAAAACCCTAAAGATGTAGAAGTTGTAAGGGAAATAATAAGAGGCATGGATGAAAATAATATTTACACAGCATCAAATAAATGTATGAGGATAGGGTATAATCCGGTATATGATATGAGGAAATTTTTTTGAGTTGGAGAAGTACTTGAATCTACAGAATGAACGAGAAGTTAGATGAAAAAGGGTAATACCTAGATACGTACTGGAAAAATTTATGAACTTCGGCTGGGCGCGGTGGCTCACGCCTGTAATCCTAGCACTCTGGGAGGCTGAGGGGGGCGGATTGTTTGAGCTCGGGAGTTCGAAACCAGCCTGAGCAAGAGCGAGACCCCATCTCTACTAAAAATAGAAAGAAATGAATCGGACAACTAAAAATATGTAGAAAAAAAATCAGCCGGGCATGGTGGCACATGCCTGTAGTCCCAGCTACTCGGGAGGCTGAGACAGCAGGATTGCTTGAGCCCAGGAGTTTGAGGTTGCTGTGAGCTAGGATGACACCATGGCACTCTAGCCCAGGCAAGACAGTGAGACTCTGTCTAAAAAAAAAAAAAAAAAAATTATGAACTTCAAGGATAAGGATTAAAAGATAAGTAGATAGATAGTTAGATAAATAGATAATTTGCAGAAATAATGACACCTCTACCTCCAGAAACAAAGGGCAAGTTTAGCTACAAAGGAAAACAAATTGTTTTGTTAATTGGACAACTTTAGTGAAAGTGGAAAATAGAAGATGGCAGAATAACATCTACATATATTTATGAGTAAATTATTAGTGAGACTAGATAGTCATATACTCATCACCCCAATGAGATAAAGGAAAGACATTTGTGGCTATTAAAAGATTCAGAGCCTATTACCCATTCACACCACTGAATAAATTACTAAAGGAAGGACTCTGACCAAACAACAAATGAGTTAGAACAGAGACCTCAAAATGGAAGTGGATCACGAGGAAAAAGATCACTTATTTGCCCTCTCCTTTTATATTTATCTTTAATATTTAGTAGGAACACTTCAACTGAATCCCTGTTTCCTAAACTTCTATGTTAAGAGGAATCATTAACATGTCCCTAAGTAATTTTATGAACTCGGCAAGTTAATAGCAAAATCTGACAAACAAGGTTCAAAGAAAAAATCTCACAGGATTCAAACACAAGCAGTCTAGCTCAGGGCCTGGATTCTTAAACACTACGTTAAACCAATAAATATAAAAAATCAATGGCAAACCAAATGACCAGCAGGCATATGTAACTCCCTTGTGGTTGGATAAATGTAGATTAGAGCACATGAGATAGCACCTTCCATTCATTTGTCTTAAACACACACACACACACACACACATATTTAATGGTAATGTTTATTTTTTTAAGGATATAAAGAAAACATGTACTCACATACAACTGATGAATGTGAATTATTACGCTCTTTTGGGAAAGAAATTGGTCAACATTTACTAAAAATAAATATACATATAAATTTCAGCCAAACAATTCTATTCCTTGGAATATACCCTATAACAATTAAATAACAAAGATGTGCATGAAAATAAGTCTATTGTAGATGCTTTATAGTGGGAAAAATGGAAAAGTATTAAATATTTATCAAAAGTTGAAAATTTGACTAAGCTGTTTATACTAAGAAATAACAATATTCCAACCAAAGAACTAAATTAGGGCTTAACTAGTTTACTAAGAGGGATTTCACAAGATTTTTTGAATGAGAAACAAGATGCAGTGCAATATGCATATTATGGCCCCATTTTATGAAATAGTGAAAACATTGTCCTATAATATTTGGCTATATGTGCATGCATATATTTTCCCCCTTATGACTACATGAACATGGAGAAAATACAGAAGGATAAATAATTTACATAAACTAATTAAAGTGATAAATGGTATAGATGAAAGATTGAGCAGAAAGTTAACTATTGCCAATCTCAGTCATCTGCACCCCTGTCATCATGGTTCTAGTTTAGGTTCCACAAATGAGAGGCATTTGCACACCATTTAGAAGACAGAAGGAAAGAAGAATAAGCCATTATTCTCCTCCAAGAGAATCTGTTAGGTATGTGGACAAATTGCATTGTGAATTTTGCCAGACTTCTTGAAAAGCTCCTGAAAATCACTTTACTTTGGTGGGCAAGCCACTGAAAACATTGACAAGTGGCTCCTATGATTCCTGCACTTGCTGATTTCCTGAAAGCTACTCATGGTTCTACCTAACTTTTATTCTTCAAACCTCTCCAGTGGTTTTGGAAACATCTAACTCCCTGTGATAAGTTCCCTCCTAATAAAATACTGAGAGTGGTTTGCCTTACTCTGTTTGAACCAGTTCTTTTGTTGTCACAATATTGCTATATTACAAATGACTTCAAAAGCTAATAGCTTAAAACAATACACATATATTAGTGCTCATGGATCCAGAGATCAGCTGGTTCTTCAGATCTGCTCTGGGCTGGGCTTATCTCAGTGGAGCTCATATGCATCTGAGATCAGTGTGTGGGTCAGCTGGGGTGAAATGGCCTGGACAGCTGGTCTGGGTGATTCGTCCAACATGGTCTCTCATCCTTTAAGAAGCCTACTCAAGCTTTTCATATGGCAGCCAAATGAATCCACGAGGTAAAAGAGAAGCACATAAGGTCTCTTGAGAGGAGAAGTAGATGGCTGCAGGGAGGAAAGACATTGGTGCGGAATCCTCTGCAGGGATGAGGAAGGTCATCTACATAAGAATGATAATAAAGATAGGGTGGAAAAAAATACGGTGAGTCAGGTACTAAAATGACCAATTAACCTGGAGGAGTGAATGGGGATCCTTAGAGGGCAGCAATGGTGGAAGGAAACAGGTAGCAAAATCTGGTGTCATAAGCATCCAAGGATCTTGGGTTTTTGAAGAAAAATACAGGAGATATCATTTGGAAGGGCAAATGATACAAGGGAAACAAGAAAGTCACCTGCACTTCCTGAAGTATTTCCTGGGGCGTTAAAGAATAATCAGCCCCTACTGGAAACAGCTGCTCACCAGATGACAAGAGATGTTCCAAGAGCATCTCCTTAGAAAACTGCTTCTTGAGCAGCTGGGATAAGGGAACTTTTTATGACCAGAGTGTCAATGACAGGGGACAGCCCAGATTCAGTAATGTTTGAGAAGTGGTTGAAGATATCAGAGAGTTTGCTGGCTACTTGTAATGACTTTAAAGATTCCAGAACAAAGGCTTGGACCAGGTTGAGGGTTCTACAGATCATCATGTGGATGAGATCAGTGCTGTTAGATAACCTGGGAGGTGCAGGTGTTTTCTGTGATCAGTTGTGAGCCACTAACACAGTAGACCCACATTAAGGAAGCTGGGTAAACAGTTCCAACTGCATGGTACGGAGCCACTCATTCTGGTCTCTCCAGCAGTTCCAGATGAGGTGAGGTGGCCAGGAGGTGAGCAAAAGAATACAGAAGAAATTGCTTTCTTGGAAAGCTGGGAGTACAAATATTTATCCACTATCATAAAATTTTGTAATTTTTAAATATACTGAAAGTCTTAAATGCAAAGTCTGTGTCATTTTTTTCTTTGTGCCTTTGGCAGCACATAGCCTATATTAGGTTTCATTTTTGATACTTAAATAGTTTATTCACTTAATTAAAATGTATATATAATAGTATTTTATATATTAGTAGCAGTCTTCTAAGCACTTTAAAAATATTAGCCTATATGACCAACAATTCTTATATAGACATTATTATTATCTTTTTTAAGGTTGTATAATATTCCGTTGTATGTCAATGCCACATTTTCTCTGCCCTTTCATCTGTTGGTGCACATTTAGGTTGCTTCCATGTTTTGGCTATTGTGAATAATGCTGTAATGAACATGACAGTGTAGATACCTCCTCAATATCCCGATTTCTGTTCCTTTGGATACATACCCAGAAGTGAGACTGCTGGATCATATGGTAATTAAATTAACAATTAGGTAGTTAAGTCCTCTTCTTGGAAGACAGGAGGGTTGTGCTAAGGTAGCTCTTTCTACATAAAGGGAGTGTCAGAGGAAGGGTGGATCCCTCCCTAACCCCTACACAGGGAAACAACAGGGCATAACAACACTAAGTGAAAATTGTATTTGTGGTTTAAACATCATTGTCTGGCACATCGGATAATTAAGTCTTCTATGTCCATATTGTGGCTTATTACAGAGTTTAAGTGGTAACTTTAATGGAAATGTAAGAAGGATTTCTAATAATGATCTTTCTACCTTGTTCACTTGGCAAATTACTGTTTACACTTACAACCCTTGAACAAATATTTCCTCTGAGAGAACTTCTGTGAGCACTGTGCACGAGTCACTACCACGCAACTTTCTTTGAGCCAATACATTCATCTCTCCCCACTCTGTTTTATCTTGCAACCGGGTGTATGCTCTGCACCCTGCGTGTGCACATACGCGTTTGACTCCTAAATTATTTCTTTGATTCTTTGGCTCTGAGATCCCTTATGGTATTGATAAGAGCTTATTTGTGTCTACACACCAGGCATCTATCAGAGTTCCCACTGTCGATGAGGCCCCTGCACTGACTCTTGATTGAGTGATTGAATTATGAAGATTGAGTTGAATTCCATGAGATCTTTAGTTTGGTCCCAGAAGAAAGGCATAATTATCTGATTCTTTCAAACTGAAGGTGAGAGAATGGTGATAAATTAGAAGATAATCAATAAAACTATTAGTGACACCTTTTGAAAGAGTAGTTTTATTTCCTATTTTAAAGGAAAAAAACATATATAGGAAATGGTATGTTTGATTTTGCATTTGAGAATTCAGTGACACAGGATAAGGGGTACAGAAGATACACACCACATGATTGATCAATTGATGTAATGTCCAATGTGTTTAGTTACGTGTAAAATGTCAGGAAATAAGTGACATCTGTTGATTTAAAAGACTTAAACATTTGGTGTCTCTTCCCTCATCATTTTTCTTCACCCATATTCACATTAGAAAAAAAAATATTTCCACTTTTTAACAGATGGTAGCATAAATTTTCAGGTCGAGTGATATTAAAAATAGATAATAGCCAGGACCCCATGAGTCTCTACAGAAAGACTAAACAGTCACAATGGGGAATATCATTGTTTTGGTTTTCTTTACGAGCTTTTATGTACTCAGCTGCTTCTCAGGCAGACTTTTACTGCAGTGGGACCTGGATCGTTCTAAATTCCGGTTCCACATCACTTCCCGTCCTTTACACTCTCTCAGCTCCATGCCACACAAGTCAAGGGAAACAGCCTTGCAGCTGCACTCAGGTTCCAACGTGCTCTCCCCCAAGGAGCTGGCTTGGTTCGCCTCTTGGAATCAAAGTTCTGTAAGTTTTGTCTCTAGGTGCTTCTATTTACAAGCACTCTGCTGTTTTAAGGAGCTTGGACTTACAGAGAAAAAATGTATAAAGTGCAAATCAAGTTATTCCAAATCAATTTAAAGAGTTCAGTTCATTTTGTTTAAAGACTATAGAGATCATTATTGGTTCAGATGAATAATTACTCTTGGTTAATATGCTTCATACACATTTCAAATGCTCCTCCTTTCAGGAAGCTTTTTCAAACCCTCCACACTAAGGGATGTCATTGTTTGCACTTTCTAACATCTCATCCTTTCACCTGCATTTACCTTTGTGTCTGTGAAACATTTGCTACAGAGACCATTCTATATCTGATTCTTCTTAGTGTCCCTGACAGTGGCTGGCCACAAAGCAAAAAAGTACCCAGTTGATACTGGCTAATTTTTATTATTGCAATCTCTGATATGTTTATAGCTTTGATGTTGTATATTCTAAAATCCTTGAATTGTTAATGGTGAACTTAGAACTACCTTTTTATTATTTTAGCAAACACCACCTTTCCTTTTTATTACCAATATTTATTTGTAGTGTGCTTACTTAGAAATGCTACTAAATTCAAAGAAATGGTGACTCATTAAAAATAGGATAAAACCAAATAATAAGTAAACATTATCAAAGTTTCACAAAAGTTAAAACTTACAGGTACCATAAAGATATCTTGTAGAATATTCATGCTTCACAGTTGAAAAATATGAAGGTTGGAGTGTAAGTGACTTATACCAAATCACACAGTAAATCAGTGCTTGACTCTAGGCTAAACTGAGGTTTTAAGAAAACCATTACCTAATGCAGTCAGACAGGCAAGAGTTTTCTTAAAATTTCATTCTTATTATGTGGGCAAGTTATTCAAAATCCCCAAGGTTAATTTTTCTCATTGGTAAAGTATGACAACTCTGAAGCATTTGCATGAAGATGAAATGGCATGACACACAGCAAAGTGCCTAGCATTCAATAGTAGATGCTAGATACGCATTAACCACTGTGATAACACTAATGTCTCCCACAATTAAGTGAGCTTCCATATGTGTGGCTTCTGGTGCTCAATAAATATTTCCCTCTTTAATCCTTCCTTGGTGTCTGAAACCTCTTAATCAAACCCTGGCATTTTGTCAGGCAAATATGGCTCTTTTTCCCTAAGAAGTATGTGCAGCAGACCTGTCAATCATTAACTCTAGTAGAGAGACAATTTCATCTGCAGCCCTCAAGAGGGCCCAACCTATGTACACACATAACTACACCACCATTGATTGCACAATGGATGACACTGATCCAACCCAGCAACGGGGTCCTCTCTGAAGAATCAAGAACAATGGCACTGAGAGAATGAGTTTTTGAGAATCGTGGATTCTTGAACCAAGGAGTTCCATATAGTTGGAGTCAGTGTTGGAAGTATGAGAAGTGAGAAGGCTTTGAGAGGAGAAGAGAAGCTGTGAGTGAAAGGGAGAAGCCCAACTGCAGACAAAAGCAAGAGAAAGGAGACACTAGAATGAGAGACACCAGACAGGTAACAATATAGCTCTTAAAAAGCTGAGATTGGCTTTGACTGCTGAGATAACTTAGCAGTGTCCTTATATTAAAGCATCCTTCATTTATACCCACCTGAGCAGATTCTCTTTCAGGCAACCAAAATATCATGGCTAGAACTATGTATTTGTGGTACAAATAATTTTCCAATGGGAAAAACACGGAAAAAAAAAGATTCATTCCAAATACCAGAAATGTATTGGCACCACTCATTCTAACCCAGAAATTTTTATTTCAGTCCTTTTCAAATGTGACATCACTTAGATTCTTAGAAGCCTACAGGGTTTTGGCACAGGAAACAGCTCTTCCACCCATCCCCCACCCCAAATGTGGCCCCTTCTTGTTCCTTCTCTGAATTCTTGAATGGTGAGCATGTGAGCTGCCACCCAAATGTGTGGTCTGAGCCAGCCTTTGAAGATTGCCATAATGATCTTTGCTGACTTCTGCCCTGTGCTTTTATTTGGATCCCTTCGTTGTCTGTTTGCTTTTCTAAATGTTAGCAGACTTGAGCTGATGAGTTTTAAGTGTCTGCCATGATCAACAACAGGTCCTTCAGCTTTACATTTACTTTATATATTTAACAATGAAATAGAATATGTCAGGACAGAGAGCATTACAAGTCACTCTCCTCCCTCCCTTCCTCTCTCCCTCCCTCCCTTCCTTCCTTCTATTTCTCTTTCCCTTTCATTCTCTTTCTCAATTCAGCCATATCTGTGTTGATGATAGCTCTGTGATAATGAAAACGCTAGCAATTTCTCCATAATTTTAATGTTACATTCATTATAGAAAATTTAAAAAATAATGGAAATACAAAGAAAAATAACAAAGTTTTATCATGCAGAACAATTAGAGTTATATTTTTGGTTTATCTATTTTTCTTTCTAGTTTTCTGTCAGATAGATAAATACATAGATAGATTAGCAGATAGACACAAAAAAGAAACTAGCTTAATATTATATAACTTTTTGTTTTTATGTTTATCAATTCACATGTCATAAGTATATTTCTCAGCATGAAATATTCTTAGAAATCATTACTTTAGTAGTTGAATATATTATCATATGCATGTATCATAATTTATTTAATGAATTTCCTATCTTACCTAATAATGCTTATTTTTCAGACACATAAAATGTTGTAATGAACAGTTTTCACATCTTTTAAAATAAAAATTCAATACATATTCAATGTTCCTTAGGATAAATTAATACAGTACAGACAAATTTACAGGATAAGTTATAAACCTTTTAAGTGATCTTGAGATACATTTCTAGACTATCTTCCTGAATACTTATTCCAAACTAAACTTAATGATACCATTTAAAATGTATATACCTTGAATGTAAGATATTAAGTATGATCATTAATCATGAATTTGCTCTAATAACTTATTAATAAGAACAAATGATCATGAAAGAAAATATCACACTCCTACATAACAATTGAAATGCATCTTCGAGATATTAATAAAACAATAGTAGAGAGCCTTGCAAGGAGAATTTTATTTTTAAAAAAGTTTCAAGA
>RJWJ010019859.1:0-29981 GCA_004363605.1 Indri indri | reverse complement strand
GTAATTAAAATAACTATTGATTTTAACACAACATTGACCTAGAAATTACTTCTTGTTTTTGTTATGGAAGAAATGATTGCATAAAGGTTTTATGTTTACAACTCTGTTGATGATATTAATCATGTCTTTAATATAATGACATTATTCAAATCACTAGTGTCTGCCATCAAATAGTAATATGCCTGGATTTCACACAAGAATATTTACATTCTTTCATTTTGAAATGCATAACTGAGAATAAATTTCTATCATATAATACTTTTTATAAAATATTCTTTAACTATTTAAATAAACAGCAATCATTTGTCATACCTTTTCTTTATATTATCTCCCATTATACTGTGTATACTAAAGATTTGGCCAATACTGTGTTAGAAATCAATAAATAATGGGTAAATTAATCTCAGCTAGTGCGTTTATGTGTAAAACTCAAAACTCTTGGGCCAAAAAATATTCCGGAAGTCAATAACAAGCACTGTATCGTAATCATTTTTGTTCCACCAAAGCATGGAGAATATCTATTCTCCTGGGTAGAAAGATTTGGTGGCATATACTTCTATTTTGGCTCATCTTTTAGAGCTAAAATATGTGTGTCAAGTTTTTGTTTGTGAGAAATAAAAAACAACCTGTTAACTCAAGAGGGAAGTAAATTTAACAAACTCAGATATTAACAATCTCACAGGCCAGCAAGTGAGCCAAAGGAAGCCGGTCAACGGCAGCTTCAGATCCCATCTCTGCATCTGCCTCTGCCTCTCACCCCAGATAAGGGATGCTGCTGTCTCCACTTCACAGTGAATTCTGAGCTGTCTCTGTATTTTGCATCACTAACTCAAGATTCCAAATCCTGGGCAAAAACACCGATTTGCCCCAGAGAGGTCAAGTTGCATGACCATGTTCTAGCTTCCAAAAAATAGGAAGAGAGAGTATTGGGCTTTTTGTTTTCTGAGCTGGGAGCAACAGATGCAAAAAGAGGTGGCAAACATGTCTTGGGAAATGACTGAGTGGGTGGGTCACCCATTGATTTCAGTGAAGAGGTATTTTTGCCATTGAAATAGGTTAATTTGGGACGAAGGAATCAAAACAAAAAAAAAAGGCCAGAAAAACTTGTATTCAGACATACTTTTTGCTACTGATTAACTTTGGGATCTAAACCATAACAACTACTCAGTGAAAGTGAGACTGGTCAAACTACACAGCACTTTTCAGGTAGAAGAGGCATCTGTCGACGTGTAGGTAGCGAGCTAAATGAATGGGACAGATTCATCATAATAGATTCAACATAATCTTCTCGCATGTATCTCTGGACCCTAAGAGACAGATAGAAAGCAAAATCACACTTTTATTAATCATGGGTCTCCTTTCTGCAAGTTTGACGACTGAGGTCTTAAAAAATGGTTTGGAGCAAACTGAAGTCATAACCAAATTCCACAATATCCATTTTGCAGTCATTTCTGCCCAGCCACGCTTTTCAGGAAAGTGAATGAATCTGGTAAAATCGTGTGTTGCCACATAAACCATACATGAGTTAAAAGACATAGGAAATTCTTACACAAATGGTTAATAGACTGCCTAGAATGTCCAGATTAAACATACCGGGGCTTCTCACTTGTGATTGAAGTTAAACACACAGATTTGAGTTCTTTATTCTAATAATGATTCGGTTGTTTAAGTGCTTTCATAGTTTCACCAACAGATTCCTGTCTGTAACATAATAAAAGTAATAACTACAACAACAACTAAGACTAACTTGCCTTTGCTGAATCAAACTTAATCAATGATTTATTTTGTCTTTATAACTACATGATATCAGCTTTTTAAAATTTCCTTTCTTATTTTATTTCTTAGAACCTCAATATATTGTTGAGTCACAATGGGGATAGTGAATATCCCTGCACAAACAGTCTGTAAGCCAGTGCCTGTCACCTGGTTAGTAACCCATAAATCTCTGTTGAATAAAACTTGACGAAGAAAACCATTTATTATGTAATGCTAAATTAAAAGTAAGACATAACAAAATGTTGTGTTGAAGCCAGCCAAGAAAAGAGTTCATCCTACGTAATTCAATTTTTATGAAGTACAACAACAGGCAAAATTAGTATATGCTGATAGACATCAGGATATAGGTTTATATCTGGAGAAGGTGTTGACTGGGCGGGGGTAGAAATATCCCCGCTACAAATATCCTTGACCTTGTCAGAGGATAGACAGGTATATACCGGTACGTGTGTAAGCTTTGTGCTATAAGCATTTTTTAAAAGGTTTTATTTTAAATTATTATGGATACATAATAGTTGTATATCTAGTGTTATATGTGTTTGAAACCGTATCTACAAATGAACCATAAAACAATAAGTATGTAGAATTATTCATAAATTGTCACTGTGTGGGAATGTTTAATTAATTTGGAAGCCACACAAACACATTAATGGTCTTTGTTTTAGGTTGCTGAAATTAGAGGAGATTTTATCTTTATGCATTTTATAAATTTCTGTTATGATTATGCATATTTTAATGAACAAAGGCAGGAATTTTTATTTTAGCTGTCATTGTATCATAGTATTGTAGAGTTTCATACAGAGTTTTTACTCAATTAAAAAAGAAAAGTACAGTCCATGTGATTAGGAATGGAAATGTCATTCTGAGTGAAAAGTTTTGAGGAGAGATAGATATTCCAGCTTGCTCCATATATTTGTGTTTGGGGTAAATGTCTGTTTTCTTCCCAACAGTACCCCAAGTCCTAGAATAGTTCTAGAGACATAGTAGGGTGCTTATTAAATATTTGCTATGTGAGTGAATGCAGCTGGAGAGCACTAGAATGCTCAAAATAGGCTTCAGTGTCACTTAAAGCAGACCTCAAGTGTCCTTTACCTGCGATGAAATTGCATTTGTCTTTGCCAAGGTAGGGTGTGAATAAGTAACAAGGTCTTCTCCTAAACAAAAGCCCTCTTCAATAACAAGCCTTATAGCATAGAGAACAAACAGATGGCAGATTCATTTGGAACCCTGGTCTTTTTGTGACATTTGCCTGGCTGCCCAAATATTCAGAGCCCAATTGTCCTCACCTGCAAAACAGAAATGTTTCTGAAATTGAATTAGATAACAGGAGTCAGCCCCTACTAAGCATTTGCTTTGCACCATTCTGTGCTAAGAGCATTGCATGTTACCACATTTTTCGTATGCAATGTATAGGAATTAGTTAGCATGGAGCTCAATAAAAACACATTTCTTCTCTGTGGCAATTCAATTCTTGAGACCATTTCAATTAACTTGCCGTGTATTTTCTGCTGCGTAATTTCTTTAGGTTTTGTAAATTATTTTATATTGTATTTTGTTGGCCTTTCCCTAAAGACTTTAAATTCCTCAAAGGAATAAGCCCCTTCCTTCCTGAGTTCTATAGAGTTCATTTGAATTATCAAATCTTAGCATGGACTTTGATGACAAGTAATCTTTTCCAGAACAAATGCAGTGTTATTTCTGATCAAGGGTCATTCAATGGCTCTAGGATACATTGAGTGAAGCAGAATTATTCTGAGAGACCAAATTCCATTTTTTGACCACTCTGTGCCTTCCACTGTCAGATCCTTGTTCTGTTCTCAGACAAGCTTAAAATAGTTACATATCAAAATCCCCATGAATTGATCATAAAAATAACAAGCAGGGTGGCAAGAGCTCTATTCTATAAACTGAATCTTTGAAGGGAGTGGCATATTAGATTTAAGATTTTTGACTCAGAGAAGGGTATAGGGAGCAGAATTTGGAATATAGTCTCATGCGGAATAAGGGTGGTTTGTCAAAAGAGGGTAGAAGGACTTCTGGGTTTCTGGGGACTTGTGCCAACCCAAGAGACATCTTGACTATGAAGGTAGAGACGTGACAGTTGCAGAGAAGATGTTGTGTAGGAGGAAAGCAAACTCTGATAGAGGCTTCTCCTCGAAGCGGGTTTGGGAAAGGTTGCTGTTTGAGTGGACGGGTGCGGGGTAGACACGCCACCGCACTGTTGACACGTCAACAGTGTCAAAAGGAGTGGGAACTGATGTCCCTTTAGTTTCCCTATAGTGAAGGAGCTGTGCAAGTTCCTTGTGGAGTGTTGCTAAGTGTCGTGCTCTATGCCAGGCATTTGCAGAAGTTATTCCTTTTGGTAGTCAGAGCAGCTTCTGAGCTAGGAATCACTACCCCAAGAGAACCTGAGGATAATGGAGGTGAGGTGGAGAAAAGGAGAGGAAAAAGGTATAAAAACTTGCCTCCTCTGGAACACAAATGAGAATGAGGCATGGATTTTAAAAAAGTACTGAGATTTCTCTCTACACCCCCTCCTGGCTTTTTTTAATGTCCCTGAAAGGCTGGGATTAGGAATCCTCCCACAGCCCATCTCTCCTGAGAACTTTCATAGCACTGCTTCTGGTTATACTAACAGATTAGACCCAATGGCATAAGGCACAGCTTCTCTTCTTTGAGAAAGAGCAAGTAAGAATGAAGTGTTAGATTGCAAAGCTAATTATACATTCTGTTCAAGTGTCAACCATCTGTTGCAATTGTTTAAAAATCAGACATAAGTCAACTGTAGGGGTGGGATGTTTACTGTCGTGAACACACAGAAAGCTTGTGACTCCAGCGCACAGTCCTTGTGCTATCATGGGCCTGCAGGCTGCCGTGCGATTCTGCAGATGTCTTGGGAAACTCCTCTTTTTGAGAGAGGCTACGTGATAGCTCCAGGTAGCTGAAGATTAAGTACTGGTCATCGAGACTCTTTCAGAACTGGAAAAGACCTTAAACATTACATGATCGACACCCTCTGTTTACAGATGGAAAAACAGATACAGGGAGGGCAAGGCCCTGCCTATTCAATACTTCTATTTCAACACTCGCAATCTTCCAATTTTCTGCAGAACTTGTGTGTCTGCACAGAGGGCCCTCTCTCAGGTGTATTAAGTCCCTAAGGGTTGGGATGAAACACTATTTTCTCTTTGTACTTCATGCATAGAATAATACCCAGTGCATCTCAGTATCTAGGGATGCTGTACAAATACAATCAGCCTTAGGAGGAGTGGAGGTCAAGCCGCTCCAGAGGTGACACAGTCTCTCTACACCAGAGTCAGGCCTTTCTTTTCCTTATCAATTTCTTTATGGCAAAAGTGGAATGCTCTGCCAAACTGAGGCTGTCAATAATTTCCTTTAATGAGAACAACTGAAATGAGACTGAATATTAATTTTAGTTTATGTTATGGGAGTCAATGGAAACCCAACAATAAGGAACACTCCACAAAACAGGAAAACCATTTTCTTCTGGTTCCTTCTATTTTTGAGTGAATGAAGAAGTCTTTTTGATAAAAGTGAATTTTGACTTTTTGTATTATTGAATAACTCTAGTCTCCAGGGCAACCAAGGGGAGAATATTATAGGATCGCGGTCAGGCTGTTCCCAGCCCTGTTCCTTCGGCATCTGCAATCATGGTATGCAGGTGGGAGTCATTCTCTTGCATTCCTGACTTTGGATCACTCACCAGGGATGGGAATTTCATTACCAGCATATCACAGTGCATAGAGTTAGTAATCTTTCATTGATTTGAGTGTTGCCTTTTTGTCCTATAATTTGTTTCCGGTTTTGCTATCCCTAGCAGCACATCCCTGGACAACTTCCTTCTCTCTTTATTGCCTTTCCAATGTTGAAAAGAACTTCCCTCTTCTCTGTTCCATGAAAAATTACAAAATCCTTTTGCTTGTTCCTCATAAGGCTTCTTATCCAGACCATGGGTAGAAACATTTCAGTCGTCACTGACCCCATTACAATGAAATGCTCAGGTTTAACCAGTGAAATCTGAGAGGAATGTTGAATGGTATTAATCACACTCTTCCATTTGAGTTCGTGACTCATCGAATGCACACTCAGGCAGCCAGGTAAGGCTAAGAAGTGATTTCAGTTTAATTACTGCACCAAGCAACTGGATACAATTTTATCTCAGGACTTCAGGGGAGCTGAGGCTTTCCTTTGTCATTTCCCCGCACTTCCCAATCTAAGTCTTGGGCCCCGGGCCTGGGTCTGCAGAGGAGTATCTGACTACCCTTTTCCAGCCACCTGCATAGACTTTTGCAGCCATCTCCACGCTTTTTCAATGATAAGAGAGAAATAGAGAGTGAAATGGCTTCTGCATTTCAATGTAAGACCTGGTTGATGAGCTCAGTAGACGTTACATTCTCATGGGCCTCTGAAATTAGACTGGGGATTTTTCTTATCAAGGGAAGAGACCACTGGGATTCACAGAGTAGCAACCCTAAGGTGTTTAAACAATCGTGCCCTCTTTTGGGGTTCGGGGTTGAAGATCCTGCAGTGAGACTTAACTAAAAATAGGTACCTTCCTATAGCTTATAGTGAAAATAAACGAAAACAAGTTATTTCAAGACAAGGCATTGATTTTCTTCACTTTATGCTTAGTTCTAACAACAGAGCTGCTGTTTAAAAACATGGCCACAAATGCCTTAACCTCACTACTATTTTTACTCTGGGTCTTTACTGTTCTTATGATGCAAGGGCCACATCCGCCCCAGGCAAATGCTTCTCATACAAATGCTTCTCAAATGACCACCTCACCCTCATATCCAAGAGGATGCAGCCAAAAGTTACTTTCCTTTTAATATCAGGAAAAATAAAACTAACTATCAATGTGCCTTATTTATTCTTATGCATTTATTTGTATACTGTCTTCCCTCTAAAGATTAAAGGTGTACCGTAACAAAAAGACATGTAGTAAAATAATAAAAAAGAACTAAAATGAGAGTAAGAAAACAGGAATAGGGGGAAACATTAGGACAGAAATTCAAAATCATGGTCAGAAATGAAATCAAGTGTTCTGGCCATAAGATGCTACATTATGGGCACTTTCTCAACTGTCTGTTGGCCCCAGTTTTCTTGAAAGCTAAACATAAAAATTTATGTAGTTTTTGTCAGGGAGAGGACCAAGATAATTATTTTATCGTGGGTATTTTCATCCAGATCTTTATTGTACTTTATTTGCAGTGTCCTGGTTTTATTTCAGGATCCTTTTTATTAGAGTTAAGATGTAATGTTACAGTTAATGCTAAGAATAGTTTGTGTTCCAGGAAATGCACATGATATGGCAAACAAAAGATGCAAGGTGTAAATGTGGATGATAAAATCTGTGTCACTCAAATCCATGTAACTCAAATTCTTTCCAGTTGTCTCAACATAGCTTTATTCATTTATATTTTTTTGGGGGGGGGGGGCTCAGAAATGTATTATAATGCAAAAGAGAAGACTTGCAAAATATTTTTATTATAAAGTCTAGATGAGTATGACACTCTAATTGCCCAATCTAGGGCAACGTGGGTTAGTCCTCACATACAGGGTTAGTCTTATTGCAAACTAGAAATGCAGGGAGCTCCCAGTGAGAAGTGTCTACTTTCCTTTTGATCTTGTTCCTCCATCTGAGTAACTGGGATCTGCTTTTTTCGTTTTTTTTTTTTTTTGTTGTTTCGTTTTTTTTTTTTTTTGCAATCTGGCCAAATACTGGGTGTCTGTCCTAGAACAATGTAACCGCTTCCCCCAACTGGATGATCCATGTTGCTTTTCCCATCCTTCTTAGGAACTGCATTCCTTGCTCTGAATTCCTGTTAACCGTGGTTCGTTACCTGCCTTGACCTTTGCCATGAGTCTTCCTGACACAATGGCAGCCAGGTCAATTCAGGGGCCTAGTAGCTGCAGTACTGACCTGACCCTCTTGCCTTTCTGGCCCTGTACCTGTCACTTCCCTCTGGGATATTTGAGGAATAGTTTGGTCCCCAGGCCCTCACCCTTAATTGTCTGAATTATTCAAATGTCAACCCAGTTAAATTCCAGTAATAAGAAAGTCTTCATTTCTGGATGATTTTTTTTTCTTTTAATAAATCATTAGAACTTTGTTATTTTAAAAAATGGTTCTGTCTATATATAGGTATTTTCCCCCTGAGCTCTCCTTAAGGAAGCTAGAATGTCTTTGGCAGTTCTTTTTTACTTTTTTTTTCCCCCCTTCCAATTAATGTCTTAGTCATCCTCCCAAGAGAATTTTGGAATCACGGGATTCACCCTAATGTACTTTTATTAAAAACCTTTTCTGTTTTCTGTGGATGTATGCCCAGGCCCTTTTCATATACTTTACATTATTTCGTCTCAATAGAGTCCTTGTGAAATTGCTATCACTAGTATCTCTGTGTTACAAATGACAAAAGTGACATGCAGGAAAGCTTATGCTATTTGCCCATGGTTACAGAATCAATGGCAGAGATGGAAGTCTAAGTTTTCCCTGCTTTTCCTATTATGTAAATATTTTCATATGGTGTTTCTGTTTAAAAGTATGATTATTTCATGGGAATTTGAACTAAAATATTTTAAACTAGTAAGTAGCTTTACATTTCAAGGATAAAATCCACACTCATCTGGCTCAATTATATTGTGTATTAACTGATCAAACTCCTTGTGCCCTGGTTTAGGTGCCCAGCAGGAAAATGTGTTTGTCACTCTCTCTCCAACAGTAAATAGCTAAATGGTGAAAGTTTTTAAGGCACGGAGATTCATCTCTGGCAAATCTGGCCCGTCCACCAGAACTGGGGTCCTGTTTTAGTCTCCATGACCACAGTGCCAATTTTTCTTTTACAGTAGAGCTCTGTTCTGAACCCCTTCCAGCTAAATTTTGGTGGGACCAGTTATTTTGCCATATATATATAAATATATATATATAAATCCCATTTCAGAAATGGATGTTTCCTGCCATGGTTGAAAACCTGCTCTGAAGAGATTTGTTCTTAGAACCATAGGATTTCACCATTTGATCTACTTTGTGGATTACTCCATGTCAGGGATGGTTCAGTAATCCTGCAAGACCCCGGAGGCTGGCAGGCCCTGGGGAAGGGAGGAGGGGGTATTTCCTATCTTTAACAACATTCTTTCTTTCCCTGTAAACACGATGTGGCCCAGATCCAAAGTAAATCCATCCAACCAACCATTAACTTCCCATTTTCTTTATCATCCTATGAATCGGTTGTGGCATTTTCCTCTTATATATTCATTCACTCTCTATTTAATTTTTTCTCTGACCTATATTTTCTTTTTTCATTTTAATACTAATGAAAAACCACAAAAACAAGTATTTCCCTTTAACCCTGAATCCTAGTAGCTTTTGCTGCATTTCTTTCCTTTGTTTACTGCCGACTTCTTAAAAGCATGACGGGAAAACTTGAAGTTTCTGTTTTCTTTTATGCCAGTCACCCTCCATCTAGCTTGTGTCTTTCACATCTCTAGTCCTTAGTGCAAGGGGTCCCAAATACTATTCTTCTTCATGTCAGAAATATTGATACTGTTCAGATTTCCTAAAATGTCTTCTTGCTTGAAAATCTTACCAACCGCGATTTCTTTGACATGTTTTTCTTTTTCTTTCTTGTTCATTTCTGAAAATAAGCAGTGGTCACTTTTTTAATGGTAAATAAGTTTAATATTTGTGTCTATCACACAGAATTTTTGTGAAATTTAAATGATATCATGCTCAGAAAATGCTTAGCACAGAATGTACAAAATATGTGTCATATGTTACTTGTTATCAATAAAATTTTATTTCTACTGTCTTTGTTATCATTACTACTCTTCTTTCTTTGTATTCTCCAAAACTCTTCTTCCCTTTTTTTTGATACTTTAATTTAATTTCCCTTTTGGTTGATTCTTGACTCTTTTCATTGCATGTGTGTGTATCCACACACACACACACACACACACACCCTAGGTTATCTTTAAGGAGTATCTGTATTCAGATAACTCTCAATCTATATCTTTAGTTCTATTTTATCTTATAAATTCTAAACATTCATACCTAACAGCCTACTAGACAGCTCCCACTGCTCCTAACACATCAAACAAATATAAAAATAAATAAGAAACTCACAACAAATACAATAATAAGAGAATCACCATTCGTTTATTCTGCCACCTGTGACAGAAATCTGAGCAGCATCTTAGACTCCTTCCTCTGCCTACATCTCATTCACCTGCAGATTTGAACAAATAAGTCCTATAGATTTTAGTAACTAAGACTTTTTACCATCACCGTTCCTGGAGCCTGAGTTCTTATCTCAGCTGTTAATAGATTAGTATGAAATCTTTGAACATCTTTGTGAACACTGTCACCCACTCATACCCTTCTTTATCCTCCACTCCACTTACCAGAGTGATCGTTCTCAAAATAAAATGAAAAATAAGCAAACAATAAATAAATAGTATCATGAGACTGTCTTTTACCCAAAACTCTTTTAGGGTCCGTATTGCTTATAGGATATATTCCCAGCTGCTTAGCCTGGCTTACAGGGACATGCTCTGACTCCTACCTTGTCTTACTTAGAGGATGCACTGCATAATGGTTGACAGTAGGGCTCCAAAGTCATACTGCCTAGGTTTCAGATGTGCCTTCACCTCTTCCTGTCCATCTTCTTGGGAATGTTTGATGGGCATATTCTATTTACCCCTCCAGATCTGCTTCTCATCTTTACCCTGCACTGTGCCAGGTAGGCGAATATGCCTGGACCTCATCCATTAGCTTCATCTTCTATTTGTTTTTTCTTGTAATTTGTTTCTCTTCTTTCCAGCCTAAAGATGATAGCATCTTTTTCTGTATTAACAGCCCCATGGCACTGCACCCATTGTTGCTTTCCCTAAGCCTGTGGTTTCCAAACTTCAGAGTGCTTCAGAATCACCTAGAAGGCTTGTTAGGAAAGAAATTGCTGAGTCCTATGCCCATAGTTTTGGATTCAGTAAAACTAGGATATGGCCTGAGAATTTGCATTTCTTAAGCATTCTCAAGTGATATTGCTTATGCTGATCTAGTTTCGACACTGAGAACAATTGGCTTAAACCACACTCACAGCTTTATAAAGAGTCCCTGTATTAAACACTCCAGAATTATCCAATTTGAGTGTTCTATGGGTTTGCACACAGAATCAACTTGCCAGTAAATTCTCGGAAACTCATCTTTCTAATCTGTAAAATAAGAGAAATAATAAAATTGATTCTGTCCTATAATTCATTGGAAAGACTAAATGAGAGAATGGGTATACAGTATATGGCATGAACCAAGGGCTCAATATGTACTAACTATTGTTACTAAGTTGCAAAATCTCATTCTTTCCTGTTTTCTAACGCATACTCTGTATTCCAGCCAAACCCAAGTAATTAAAATTGCTCAAAAACAAACTCTCTCACATTTCTATGGATACCATGGTTAATGTAGGGGCTTTAGTCTGAAATACTCTCTGGCAGCTTTCCTACCTCTTGTATTTGTAATTTAATGCTTCAAGACTCAATTCAAGACTCCAGTGCATTCTCAGAATGAATGCTTTCACTTTCACTTCCTGATGCCTTCATACTTTTATCTTACCTCTGCTTTAGTCTTGTCACACTACATTGTTTTCATGTCTGTCTTCCCCGCTAGACTTTTGCGGGTAGAGATAGTGTTTTATACATCTCGGCAACCACAGTTTCTTGTCTAATACCTGGAGCAGAGTAAATAATAAATTGGGGCCATATGAATGATTGAATTATTTCTAGGCTTTGTTTCCTAAGAGGGACCATGTTATTCAGTTTTGCCTATGACAGTCAGAAAAATAGAAACCCAAACCCAAAATGTCAGGGACCATTACAACTGTCATGGCGATGTACACCTTTCCTGTCAGTGTTTCCCATCTGAATAAGACACAGCACAAGGAAGCAGATGGTTGGGGAAGGCATAAAATAAACATGAGTAACACAAAACCTGCCATTCAATAACGTTAATCACACCACAGATTTTGGACAATGACGTCTTCTCCACTTGCTAATAAAACTATTGTGAAACATATGTTCAGGGAAATGTGAAAATAGATAAAGGAAAGTTAGCAAAATTTCAACCCTGCTACTTGCTTTAAAACACTTGTCTTTCTGGGATGCTTTTCTACAAATTTAGTGAGTAGGCATGAAAAATTGTCCATTTCAGAAGGCTCTCCTCGTGGGTATTAAATACAACCCTTCTATCACTTCCTTTAAAAACCGACCTGTGCTTTCTCTGAAACCCTATCACTTTATTTGCAATAGTATTTCCTATTCTAAAGCTAAGATAATTTGCATAGACCCAGGGTTCTTGTTCTGTACAAGAACTGACAGATTTCCAACACAAATATTTTGAAGCCATTATATGTAAACATTATTTTATGGCTTTTCTAAAGGATCATTTTGACTTATAAAAGTTTTATACTTTTGCATGTTTAGAACTTAAATCTTCAAATGGATGTATCAGAAGAATCAGTGGAATTTTTGTCCTGTGTAGACAATTTTATATTTGAAATAAAAAGTAACATAACCCATTTCTGTACCAGAAAACATGGCACCAGATCGGTTTCACTAATCTATTGGAAGGCATCCTATATAATTTTTGCCTCATTAAATTTTTTCACCGTGGCCAATTCTATACTTCTTATTCCAGTTAAAATCCTGGATTTCAAATACCATATCATTTAAAGAATTATAAAAGTCAAGGATAATCTACCTAACATTAATGAATATGTTGAAATTTTAAGTCACAGATGTTTGACTCTTAGAAAAATATACTTGATAATAATTCAAACACAGTTTTTTTTTTTTTACTATTGAAGTTAAATTTTTAAATTTTTCTGAATTCAGCCCACAAATACTTAATACTACATAATTCCCTGGGTAGGATGTAAGAACTGACTCCCATGTCAAGCATTTATTTGGTACTTTCCGTATTCCTGGCTTTGTGCTTGGTGGTGGCGGTACAAAGAAGAATGTCAGACATGCCCCCTGGGCTCACCAAAAATTATGGTGGACAGAGGGAAACAGGCCCTTAGAGAAGTGACTAGATAGGTGGTGTGGACTGGAACAGAGAGTTACTGGAACACAGAGAACGGACGGGTGAGTTCAGAGAGAGTCAGAGTGATTGCTCAATTAAGTTGAGTTGCACCAGTGGGAGATGTCTGATTGAATCTGACAGCAGAGGACTACAGGCAAAAGAAATCATGCTAAACAGTACACAAAACACAGAGGAGTGAAATCTCATGTACTTTGATATGACATCAGACTTTAAACCCCATGAGTAAGTGGGGCTGTGTCTAGTTTATGTGCCATTTTAGCCAGTGCCTAGCACGGTGTCTTGCATAGTACTTATTAGGCATGAAATACCAAATGAAAGAGTAAATGGATGACTAAACTACAACTCTTGTGCTATGACAGTAAAGGAAGCAATGAGTGTCAAAACAAAAGATTTTATTAAGTTAGGAGTTTGTGGGAATATGTGTCATGATAAGGACTTAGGACTTTTTCCTATAGGATATAAAGAATCATTACAACTAAATATTTAAACCAAACTAAACTTTGAACTAATTAATGTGTTTTTTTCCGACAAATATTTATTGAGCATCTACTGTGTTCAGTGTTTACACAATGAAAACAGGTAAACTATGACTCCTGTCCTCATGAAGTTTTTATTCTAACGGGTATTCTGACAATAAACAAGTATAAACTAATGGGAATGTTCCAACTGTAACTCATAACCCAAAGTAGACTGTCAGCAGACTACACCTGCTTGCTAAATCCTGCCTGCCTCCTGTTTTGGTGAATAAAGTGATATTGTCATAAAGCCTTACTCTTTGTTCACATTTTTTTTATTGCTACTTTCAAGCAACAGTGGTAGAGTTGAGCAGGGGTGATAAAAACCTCAGGGCCTGGGAACCCTAAAATACTTCAATCAGCTCTTCACAGAAAAAGATTGCCAATCTTTGCTATAAATGACACAAATGAGAAGCAGAGGTGAAAAAGAAAGAAGCATGCACTATCCCAGATAGATTTCAGGAATGACCTCTGCACATAGGTGGCATTTAGCCAAGGTGTAAAGGATGCGAATCAGCCACATAGACATTGAGGTGGGGGGAGGTCCTGGAATCGGCAGTGGTGTGAACAAAGGCTGGTGGCTGGAAAGGCCTGAGGATATTTGAAGTCCTCAGAGATGATCAGTTTAACTGGAGAACATGATTGAGAAGAAGGGAGGGTTGGTTATGAGCAGCTGTCAGAGATAAAAGAGATTGTTTTCTCTATCCATCTATCCATTGAGATAAACCTCTGCTGGGATGAAAAAATTGAGTTTAAAAACAACTCAGGCAGGCAGTCCTTAGACTATCCATAAACACCTCTTGGATTTTGACTATGAATCTTGTTAATAGATATAACGACTATATTGATGACAAAGATAGGCTTTTCTCCAACCGTGGCAATAAAGCTGGCATAAAGAAGGTTATTTGTGAGGCAAAGCCAATTAAATCTGCATTTACGCTGATTTTGCAGCGATTCCAGAGTGATGTATTTTTTTTTTCTTTTGAATGGCAGAGCTGGCAAAATGCTAACAAATGCAATGTACCATGCACCACATGAAGCCCAGAGAGTATTTCTAGAAAATGATGATGGTTTTCTAAACTAGTCGAAAAGGGGAGGGTTATTTTAGCCCTAATGCACTCCACTATATCAAGTTGTTTGCTTGAATTATTTATGTGTGTATTGCAATTTTTAAACTGGGAGCATCGGAGACACTTAAGCCAGTGAAAAGTTAAGGACTTTGTAGGTCGTTCAAGGAGAATGTTAACTAGGGCGAGTGGCAGTGGCTGGAGAATGCGTCCAATCCACTTCACAAGTCGCAGGGGCTTGGCTGCCGGACAGAACTGGATATAAAGGTGGATTTGGCTACTTTTCAAATGCATGGAATAAGGCTCTTACCACCCCCACCTCAAGCCTCAGTTTCCATGTCTCTAACAGGGAGATCACACATGCTGAATCAGTGATTTACTGTAAGACTTAGAGATATGCCTAAAAAATAGAACACATGGGAAACATATAAGGAATTACGACTGTTTACTCCAGAAAGTCCCAATGAGTGTAAGAATACAAACTCAACGCCAGAGTTTTTACTATATACAAAACACCTTGGCTAGTCTAGCGGTGAAGGAAACAGGAATACTGTGTAACTTAAAATCCATGGGGAGAATAGAGCAGTGTTTTATGAATATCCTTGACTGCTTTTTAAAATAGTGAGTTTTGCCCCATCCCCAAACTCACTGAATCAGAATCATAGCTAGAAAGTTACCTGTTTACAGATAACCAGTTAATACTAATTATTTGGAAATCTAGCCATGCCAACAAACACATATAATACAAGATAGAATGAATCTCTTCCTTAACAGAGGTACAGAGAAAGTTCCTTGGAGACTCCATCCAAGGTGGGAAAAGCCCCCTACATGAGGTCCTCACTTTGTGACTTTGGTAACATATTCAGCAAAAAGGACAATTATTACGTACAATGAAAAATAAAATGAGGCCGGGCGCGGTGGCTCACACCTGTAATCCTAGCACTCTGGAAGGCCCAGGCAGGCGGATTGTTTGAGCTCAGGAGTTCCAAACCAGCCTGAGCAAGAGCAAGACCCCATCTCTACTAAAAAATATAAAGAAATTAATCAGACAACTAAAAATATATATAGAAAAAGTTAGCCGGGCATGGTGGCACATGCCTGTAGTCCCAGCTATTCGGGAGGCTGAGGCAGAAGGATTGCTTGAGCCCAGAAGTTTGAGGTTGCTGTGAGCTAGGCTGATGCCACGGCACTCACTCTAGCCTGGACAACACAGTGAGATTCTGTCTCAAAAAATAAAATAAAATAAAATAAAATAAAATAAAATAAAATGAGTGAGGTTAAATGATAAAATAGATCAGAACCAAGATGGAAGTGTTGAATCTGAATAAGAAAGTACTTATTTTCAGTAAAGCTTCTGGGATTTGCGGTTGGGAAATCAAATTTCTCCATCTGCTAAAATATCATGAAATTTGAGACACGGATGCTCTGTGAGAAAATGGAGTATGTTTTGTTCAAATCCAAATAGTGAAATACAGTCGGCAACTGAGGAACTGCCTTTAACAACTATTCACATCAGGCTGCCCCGCTTTCCATGCAGGAATATGCCATGAGAAAGGGGATGTTAGCAAGTCAGGGTCCCCCAAAGTAGAGAGTGCTAAGGCCAATATAGTCACTGGGGATAAGAGTACCCAGTCCAGATCTTACAAAAACATTTCAACATCCCTAATTTCAGGTTTAGGGACAAATACACAGAAAAAAAAAGCAGATTTTAAATTTTATTCTATGGAGACGAGTCAGGTAAAAAAACAATGGTGAGAGGTGGTTATAGCAAAACCAGTAGTGGTAGAAATTACAATGGTGTTGCAGTGGTGGTGTTAAGACCTACCACATTCCAACACTAAAACCTTGCTTGCAACACCTCCTTTAACTGCCTGCTATCATGTGGATGGGTCCCAACATTGCCTCCATTTTAAGAGGAAGAAAATCAGCTTTGAGGCAAGTAAGCACTATTCGTTAGGTCACGAGCTTATAAGTGGTTAAGCCAACATTTGGTTTCATGCTATCTGACCTCTGAGACTGATTTTTGTTTATCTCAATTTAATACGGCATCTAAAGAAGTAAAACTGCTTTAATGAGAGGTCCAATCCCATTTCTAGATATATGACTACCGACAGCTTTTAGAATCACCTCCTCCTCTCCATTTTATGTCTCACAGCCCGAAAAACTTGTAAGAAAGCCTTCATCCTTTGGCCCCAGTGAGAAATTCAAAGCATGCAAGCCCCTGCCCTCCTGGAGCTCTCCCTCCAGCCCTACCCCTTAGCAATAAATAACTCAAACCAGCCTCCTTTCCTTGCCATCTCAGACCATTTTTGGACCTCTTCGAGAGCCCTGTACTGCTCTTCCCAGAGATTTTAATTATGTAAGTAATAAAGATTTTTATACCCTCTTGGTGTACGAAGGCTGCCCGGAAAGTATCCAGCCATGTAATATGAAAAATTATATTAACAATGGCTAGATACTTTCCAGACAGCCCTCGTGTGCTTGGATGAGAGAGTGTGTGCTTGGATGAGAGAGAGAGAGAGAGAGTGTGTGTGTGTGTGTGTGTGTGTGTGTGCGTGCGCGCTCACGCGCTATCATTAATCTTGACATCCAAAGTGAATTTTGGGTGGAACTCCATCTATCTGCCTCTTAAGGAAAGCATAACAAATGTGAGTGTTATTTAACATGTCTCCAACTTTTGTTTCTTCCCTGCATGCGTTATTCTGATAGTCCACACTAGTCACTCCCATCCCCTCTCCCTGTTGCACTCAGGAAAATTCTCTCAACAGCAGATATTGAACACAACAGGTCTTCCTCTGTAAACATTGGAAATTATCACTAACCAAGTACATTCTCACTTCCCCCTGAGATCTGTGGCTGCCTTAGCATTCTTATTCTGATATTTTTTTCCCCCCCAGAAAGCCAGAGTTGACCAATGTTGAGAAAAGAGATGAATGTTATGTGTTTGTTTTGGGACAGGCAGGGAGCTATGGACATTCCTCAACTCCCATCTGGGTCTAAAAGATGCCCAAGATACAGTGGTAGTTGGAAATACTCAACAATAAGGAAGGGAGATTGTCACAAAAGCCTGTCAAAGAGGCAGGAAAAGTAAATTTTGTCAGGAATATATCTCAGATATAATTGTGACCTCAGGGGCTTTACTTCATATAGTTGAGGCCTGTGGTTCTTTGTAAATATTTCCTCATTATTTGATTAACAAAAGTAAACAATGAAGCCACAGCAAACCTTATTTTCCCCTGCAAAGACTGAGTAGCATCCATCAGAGGGACGCCTGTAGGTACCTTTACATTCTTGAGAAAATATCATGACATTAAGCTAAGTATGTGAAACAGTTGGTAGAATATCCCTTGAAAGCATTTTGCCTTTCAGCGGCAAAAGTTCCTCTAACAAAGTGGATGTTAGAAGCAGCTCCCAGGCACCCCTGGCTATGGCTAGAGCTCATTATCTGCTCATTACAGGGAGCCTGAAGGGGGTGAGGAAAACGCATTCAGAAAGATGCATTCATGTTTTATTGATTGCCAACAGAGCCCGCGTCTCTGAATTCTCACACTTTGGGATATTTTGTTAGGAAAATAAGCACAGTAGGCCCTTGTTTACATGCCCTCTTCCTCCTGGTGCAATTGATTCCAGCACAGCACAAATTTGAACATCTTCCCCAATTAGGTTCTCATGAGCCACCTCCACGCATGAGGTATGGCAGGGCTTTCAATAAGCACATCGCTTATTGTCTCCGAGGATTTGAAACATATTTCGCTAATTCCATCCCCTCTTTTGATGAATGAGGACATTGAGATCCAGATAAGTTAATTGATATGTCCATGGTCACACAGCCAGCGAGTGACAGAGCCTGGGTTGGAACTCAGGGTTCCAGATGTCTTCATCACACCTTTTTGATTATTTGATTATTATAACAAGTCTGTATACATGTCCCCATTTATGGAGAAATAATAATAAAGTAGTAGTTTTAAACTCTACCATATAAATAAAATACATAGTCTACAACCCATCCATGCATGCTATGGTAATTGGGTTCCTGGAGAACCCAGAGCGCATTGAGAAGTAGCAAACTGAGGAGGCCATTGTGCTGAGGCTGTGACATATAATACACACAGCTTCGTGGAAGTACGAGCGCCATCTCCAGCAAGAAGGAATTGCTTGAGTCCTAAGGACAGAGGTGAGTAGGGCCGATGAGAAAATGGTTACAAATGTGGACTTCGGAATCAGAAAGAATGACTAGTAAAAATTTGGGAAAAAAATATTAAACTTTTTGAGTTTCAGTTTCTGTTTCAGTAAAATGGAGATAATACTTACCTTATGGAGAGAACACTTACAACAATCTTATTGTGTTGTTGTGAAAAATATATTAGACCATCTTAACAGTGACTTTTTATAGGAAGATTATTGTGTCAGGCAGAGTTCTAAGCATTTCCCATGTGGAAATTTATTTTTGTCTGCACAGAACCATATGAAGCAAGTGTCAATATCTCTTTTTGATTAATAGGAAAACTGAGTTACAGAAAAAAGAACTTCTGATCAGAAAAGCAAAAATGTTTTTTATTTTTTTCTACTAAGGCAAACTAGCTCTAGCATCCATGATCTTCACTGCTGTGTTAGGTATAGCATAGTTTAAGAGCCCTTTACTAAGCACATAGTAACTGCTCAAAATTAGTAACTTTAATAATAATTATTACTATTGTCATAAAATTGATGATGAAAAATAAGAAAAAGGAGGAGGAAGAGGAATAAGGGAGTAGAAGATAATAATTCAAGGATTTGCCCAAGGTTACATATATGGTGCATCTGCCAGAAAAGACTAAACTATGCTAAGAACCGTCCTCACAATCTCAGTGGATTGATATAAGTCACTTCCACCTACATTGAATTGTCCACCATAAATCATAAATCACACCTGATTTTGGAGGGTACAGGGAAGCGCCGTGATACTGTGTGCTTAGAAGAAGAAATTGAATGTTTATGAACAGTTTTAATGATGTCTATAGTTAACAAGTAGGAGAGCCAGAAATAAAACCTGGGACGTCTGGGTAAAGGTTAGTTTTTAAGAAAGAACTTTCTAACCATCTGTACTAGTTTTCTATGGTGACATCACACATTTCCACAAATATATTTAATTAAAGCAACACACATTTATTATTTCACATTTCTTAGGTCACGAGTCCAGCTGTGCTCAGCTGGATTCCCTGATTAAGGTCTCAGGAAGCTGAAGTCGAGTGGTCTGCAGGGCCAGACTCTTAGGTTTGAGCAATGAATCCATTTTCAAGGTTACTGAAGTTCCTTATAGTTGGAAGGTCTCCATGTCCTTGCTGGATCTCAATCCAGGGCCTCTCACTGCTTCTAGAGGTCATCTCCATATGTTTTCAGATGGCCTATTCTATCTTCAAATTAGCAGCAAATGGGTCAAGTCATCTCATACTTTTAATTGCTCTGGTTTCTCCTTCTGCTACCATCCACATAAAACTTTCTGTTTTTAAGGGCCTATGCTGGTGGTCCCCAACCTTTTTGGAACCAGGGACCGGTTTCATGGAAGACAATCATTCCATAGGGTGGGGAGGGTGCGGAGCTCAGGTGGTGACGCCAGCGATGGGGATTGGCTATAAATACAGATGAAGCTTCACTTGCTCACCTGCCACTCACCTCCTACTGTACACTCAACCGCTCTAAGTTTCATGGAAGACAGTTTTTCCTTGTGGCCTAGTCCCTAATGGGTGACAGGCCAGACCAGTTGGCGGCCTGGCGGTTAGGTTCCGCAGGCCTATGCAGTTAGTTCAGGCCCTCACAGATAATCTCCCTAACTTAAGTCACTTGTGCCAGGTAGTCATGAAAGTGACAGTCATCATACTCCCGAGTTCTGGGGTGTCTTAGTTTGGGCTACTATAACAAAATACCAAAGGCTGGGTTGCTTATAAACAGCAGAAATTTATTTCTGACTGTTTGGAGGTTGGGTAGTCAAAGGTCAAGCTACCAGCAGATTCAGCGTCTGATAAGGGCCTGCTTTTTCGTAAATAGCACCTTCTTGCTCTGTCTTTACATGGCGGAGGGAGCTCTATAGCTCTCTTTGGTTTCTTTTATAAGGGCATCAGTCCCAATTGTGAGGGCTCTGCCCTCATGACCCAATCAGCTCCTCAAAAGCCCCACCTCCTAGTACCATCACCTTATGGGTTAGGATTTCAACATACAAATTTGGTGATGGGGGGAGACAAACATTCAGGCTATAATGTGGTAAGAAAGTGGAACATCTCTGGTGGGCCATTTCAGAAAATCTGTCTGCCACACCATGGCATTGACCAATGATGATATAGCTTGCCTTCCAAGGCAAGTATTGCTTTCACTTGTAATTGCAACTCTCTTTAACCAACTGTTCTTTAAAGGTTCGAAAAGATTCTTTGTTTTTATGGACTCATGCAGTTAGGTTTGACCAACTCAAATATTCTAGGATAATTTCCCCATCTCAAGATCCATATTCTTAATCACATCTATAAAATTCCTTTTGCGATGCAATATGTGATACGTTCATCGGTTTCAGAGATTAGGGCATAGACAACTATGTGGATCATTTTTCTGCCTATCACCTTGACTTAACCAAAAAAAAAAAAATGTGGAAATATATTCTGTGGATTCATGCATTTCTAAGACAAAGTTAGGATTTCTGGAAGAGTTTGGAATTAGAAATCAGAAAGACAACTGCATTCTTTCCCCATATGTTTTCTCTGCTCATTCTGAAAGTCTGCTCCATTTTTCTCTCACAGAAACCATCTTCTCTGTCCAGCCAGTCCACATAATAGAAACGGTTGTTCCACATCCCCTGATTTTATGACATGGGTTGCACCACTTGGCTGTTGCTCAAACCATAGTTTTGAAATAACTAACAGCTAGCATCCCACCCCAGTCTAATAATCAGTACAGGGTGGTGTAGGATTATGTAGCCAAAACATGGGTATCGAAGACCAACCACGGGGTTCAAGGATGATTACTCATAGATAGACAATGCTGGTTTGTCCCCAAGCAAGAGTTGTTCGTTTCATGTCAATTCAGCCTTAATTTTTATTGTGTTCCTGATAGAACTATGACATGGCCCACTGGAACAATGAGATTATATGTTGCCAGAAGAAATACCTCCAAATGCCATGCAGTTAACATGATCTACATGTGTGAAATGGCATTGCATGTTCAGCTCATTGATGCATCAAAATTAATTTTGTGGATTTAAAAACATGAAAGAAACCAGACCAAATGCCACATGAAAGATGACAGAGAGTTTTATGGGCATGAAGAAAGGGACAAGCCAGACACACATGGGATTTTATTATATATTTACACATGTGGAGCCAATTGCTAGAGCAACAGGATTTGCCAGCCAAAAATCGAGTAGCTTTTGAATGTTTCCTTCTATTTATATCAAACTCAGCTCATCAAAGAAATTAAAAACTGATTAAGACATCATCCCCAAACTCAGCATTAGACAAGTATAAATGTTGTATTATTAGTAGTAGTATGGTTGGACAAGCCTAATATCGGAGTCTACTTGGTGGAAATATACTGTCTAGGTGTACAGATATGTTTATGTTGTGGCAGTTGTTAAAAATCAAAGTATAATACAAAGGAAACAACAACAACAACATGCTAATTCACACAATTATTCATTTGTTCATTTTAAATGTATCTACTATTTTAGTAAGTGTTTATTAGGTTCCATTGTGTGCTAAGACAGTGGTTCTCAACAAAGGATGATTTCCAACTGAGGACATTTTACAATGTCTGGAGACATTTTTGGTTATTAAATCTGGGGCAGGACTACTGGCATTTAGTGAGTAGAAGCAAGGACACTACTAAGCATTCTACACTGCACAGATAAGCCTCACACATCCCCCCAATAAAGAATTATCTGGCCCAAAATAAAATGTTGATAGTGTTAAGGTTGAGAAACCCTGTGCCAGGCTTTGTGCTACTCATCTGGGGGAAAGGGAGCAGTGGTGAGTAAAGCACATGCCGTTTCAGCAAATACTGAACTCTCATATGTTGCATCTGAGGTTTAAGAGAGATTTGAAACACAATTAAGCTCAATAAAGTTGATGGATAACAGGACTATAAAAAATTAAGTTTTAATTGGGTCTTATCTTTTTTCTGTTTGTTATTTAGGGAGGACCTACCTAAAAATAAAATTCTAGATCAAGCCCTTCCTTTAGCGTATTTGGACTGTCCCTGTTGCATGAGCCAATTACAAGTAAGATGTGACAGGAAATTATATGTACAGGATTGTTTTTTTATGAGATCCACTCCAACACATTTAACTTTACCATCACTTTCCAACTAATGGCATTGTTGCTATTGTTGACTAATCTGGCAGCAACATTATTCAAATCAAGCATGCAAATAAAAATAAGCTGTAATTTTTAATCATGCCTGTGTGACTGCTGGCCAACATATTTCCTGTTCTGCATTGAATGGCTTTATGCTTTCGCCTATGAAATTTATAATAGATATTTTACTTAAGGTCGATGGGGTAAATTTGAGTTGCATTCCCAAATTTTAAAAAACAGTAGCTGCTATTGTTTATGCGGGAAAAATCGAAAAGCATAGAAAAGTATTTAAAAAAGTAAAATACCTATAACCATGCCACTGAGTGATTTACTGTGTATGTAAGAATGTATGTGATTATATACCACATATATATAACATATTACATATAAAACATATTCATTTATATATATCTTTCTATATAATATATACAGTTAGCCCTCCATATTCATGGGTTCCACATCCACTGATTAAACCTACTGTGAATGGAAAATATTTTTTAAAAGCCCACTGTGAAAATAAAAAGTAATACAAATAAAAAACAATATAGCATAACAACTACTTACATAGTGTTTGCATTGCATTAAGTGTTATAAATAATCTAGAAATGGTTTAAAGTATACAGGACCATGTGTGTAGGTTATATGCAAATACTATGCTATTTTATATAAGGGACACACATGGATCCTGGAACCAGTCCTCTGTGGATACCAATGGATGACTGTATACATACATGTATATATGGGTATATTTACACTGAAAATAGCATCAGTCTGTGCAAACCTGATATCTCTATGGAAAATATGTTATGAACATCAGTTTCTCTGTCAAGTTCAATGTATCTATATCATTCATTTATATGGCCCTATCGTAAGCCATTTAATCTAAACCCTATTGCTAGAATTTTGTCCATTTATAGTTGTTCACTATTACATACAAAATTGCCATAAGTAACAATATACATGCTTCTCTGTTTATTTATTTGATTATTTCAGGATTAAATTTCTAGAAATTATTTTTTTCCTGTGAAGAGAATGAGGTTATCTATGTATATTTAAAACTACCATTCATAAAGGTTGAATTAAGTGTAGTGAATTAAGTGCATTTTTTCCTAACATAAAGGTTGAATGAATTTTTCTCAAAATTATATACAAGCATTATTTTCCTCCCTCAAAAAAACATTCATGCTAAATATCATCATTAAATCAAAAGGGACTATATCCCAACAATTGATGGTTGTTAAATACAGAATAATATAACTTTATTTTACAGAAGGAAATATAAAATTAAGTGGTGGAAGTGCACCTAGATTACTAAGTAGAGGATACTTAGCAAGGTTTTGGATATTTATTGCCAGGAACTGAGACCTCCTCTCTTCTGTCTTTGTGTGCAGTGGTGAAAATCATAGTATGACAAATAAAGTGTATTTGTTGTTACTCATCAAATAAAATTAACAATATCTGTAAGTAACAGGGAATAACTGAATGCCTCTGTGCAGGTGGTGGTGTTTTAGGGATCTGACAGCTGTGTTCATGAAGCATTGAGAAGGGGAAGAGAATGCATAGAGATCAGATGGAAAATATTTGCAATATTTCAGAGAAAAGGCAATGCACTCTTTAGAGCAATAAATAATAACAAAGCAGAGCAGGAAGGAGATATAAGATATATTGTGTATAAAGAATAATCATGACTTTGCAATCTACTTTTTCTGGGTGGCGTAATGAAACAGAATTCAAAGATAACAACCAGGTTTTTTTTTTTTTTTTTTTTTTTTTTTTTTTAACATGGTCGAATGGGTAGGCATCGATGAAATTAAAACATGTTTTGAAGAGCCATTTGGGAAGAAGAGTTTGATGTATTGTTTAGAAGTTTTCTATGTCCCTATCAGAAAAATATCCATGCGTAAATAAAAAATTAATATTTGAAAGTGTAGGAATAAGGATTCTGAGAGTTCAAGGCTAATGTCAGGGCCTAATATTGAAGACTGACCGACACAGCATCAGTGTCAGAGTCAGAGGATTGAATGAGATTCCCAGGATGAAACTCTAAGAAGAGATGAGAAAAGATTAGGTCTGGTTACCTGTTTCAGAGACCAAGATTATTGACTTTAAAAGGGGAAAACAAACATCGATTTTAGATCAATGAAACCACTTTGGTTGCACCTTAAAAATGCTATATAAAATACGTAAAAATACTACTAATAAAACTTGATTTACCTCAAAATAGTTTTGGGAACCATCACATCAATCATAGCATTTTACCTATATTAAGGCTGGTTCTCCACAATGACTAAGCATAGCATGGATTTAAAATAAAAACTGACCCATTTTTATATTTGAGCAAGGTATTCTTATTCAATAAAAATCAATGGTTTCCTTTTTTCAGGCCAATGATCCTTTCTTTGTGACCTTGAAAATATTATTCCCATTTCTCTTGGCTTGAAAAAAAAAAATGTTTGGAGAGCCTGGGAAAAAAACATAAGGAACTCTGTGGACTTGCTCCGCAGGAAAACAACCACAATTTGTCAGCATTATAAAAACAAATGAACAAAAACCATAATATTTAAATTCCTAAAAATATAGAGCGAAAAAAAGAAGCTTTTTTTCCCCCCAGAAAATCTACCATATCCCCATATAAACAGCAAGAGTCTCTGGAATTTTAGCCATGATGCATTCCCTGACCCCCTCAGTTCAGTGTAACAGAAGCTCCCCACTGGCAGGTATAGACAAGAGGATAAGTTGCCCTCTTCCCCCAGCTACCAGTCAAGGGCTATGATAGTTTCCAGATAAGAGCAGTCCATCAGCAATTCTCATCCCTACCATCTCCATGCTGCAGAGGCTAAACTCCCAATGAGTAAAGTAAAGGATGTGCTCACTTACTCCACTTACCTTCCACTCATCAGGCAGAAGCTCTAGTCAGGTGTGACAGTCCAAAAATACAGGGGCCTTTGATTGTCCTCGCCACAGCTAACAATAGAGTGAAGGTTCCATCCTGGGAGAAGCAAGCTGAAAAGAATAGAAGGCCCTTTCCAGTGATCTGCTCACAGCGCTGTAGTATGAGAAGTACGCTACTATGTGCATAGTGGGCCACTGTCCCCACCCCAACTATGGAGCACTTCCTTAGATATTTTGCCCAGGCAGAAAGGCAGGCCCTTAGGACAGAGAACCCTGAAGCTCTCCTCAAAGGAATTGAATTTAGTTGGAGAGTGTGGAGAAGTTCAAGCCTATGGGTGCTCTCACAAACAATGGATATTCTGGTAGTAAGAAATTCAGAAGATATTGGTAGCTCCCTAAGAACAACAAGCTAAGTCATAAGCCGGATGTTTGTCAGAGACAATCAGGAAAAGAGACAGATAAGAAGATCCCTCTTGGAGTGAGAACAAATCTCAAAGAATGGCTTCAAGTTCAATCCTGCAAAAAGGATCATATTTTATTGAAATTTGTGTCCCAGGAAAATTTAAAAAGCAATAACGTAATCATTCAGTGATTTGCGGAGCTGATAAGCCAGTTGTGATGCCAACAGAAGCAGACAGCTTAATAGCAAGATCAGGAAAAGAGACAGTCAAAGGCAGCCCTGCTAAAACCAATCCAAGTTTGACTGTGCAGATGCCCAAGGCTATGTACTGTGAAAAGTGACATTAGATGCTTCAGACTCTGGGGAGCAATAGACCAAGGTATTCAAGTAGTCCAGTTAAGTCAATAAAAAATAAACAAGTAAACAACCACAATAACTATACACACTGGAGAGGGATCAACATCCAGAGTTGCTACATTATATTATCTACAATGTCTTGTTTTCAACAACAACAACAAAAAACATGAGACATGCAATGAAACAGAAAAGTATGTACCACACACTAGAAAAAAAGCAAGCAATAAGAACATCCTATACGATGGCTGCCCAAATAGTGGACTTAGACAAAAATTTCAAAGGAGCCCGTATAAATATGTTCAAAGAACTAAAGCAACTCATGCTTAAAGAAGTAAAGGAAGGTACAATGACAATATTCCATTAAACATAGAATATCAATAAAAAGTTAGAAATTATATAACAAAAGTTAGAAATTAATAATATAAAAACAATGAAATGGAAATTCTGGAATTTAATATTAAAGGAACTGAAATTAAATGAACTGAAATAAAATGAAATGAAAAACTGCTCTAGGAGCTCAAAAGTAGATTTGAACTTTCAGGAGAAAGAATCTGCAAGATCAAAGAGAAAAAAGAAGATAATGATGTACACTCTCATTGCTTATATTCTACATTGTGTTGAAGGTTCTACCCAGGAAAATCAATCATGAAAAGAAATAAAAGACATGTAAATTGGAAAGGAAGAAGTACAACTATTTCTATTTGCAGATAATATTATCTTACATATAGAAAACTCTAAGTAATCTAAGCATGTACATACACAAAACATACACACACACACACACACACACACACACACAGATGGTAGAGGGCATTATTAGAGGTAATAAATGGATTCAACAAGGTGGAAGATACAATATAAACATACAAAAATCAATTATATTTCAATAATTTATCAATGAAATTAAGGCAGTAATTCTATTTCAGTAGCACCAAAATTAATAAAATTATTAGAATTAAATTTAACAAAATAAGTGCCAAACTTATATTCTGGAAACTACAAAACACTTTTGAAAGAAATTGAAACCTAAATTAATGAAAATACATCTCATGTTCACAGACTGGAAGATATTATTGTTAAGATGGAAATACTTCCCAAACTGATGTGTATATATTGAATGAAATCCCTATCAAAATACCAGCTGACTTTTTTTGCAAAAATTGACATGCTGATAGTAAAATTCATGTAAATTTAACACATCGACTGCCACACTAGAAAAGATTTTTTTTCCCCCTGAGGCCATTGGTGTTTTATTGAAACAAAATGCTCCTTTCTAATGTGTTATTTTTTATTTTTTTCTGTGCATGAGTTATGTGCAACATAATCCACATTTTTTATAATTAAATTGTCAATATTAATTGCAATGATAAGAACATCAACAAGTAAGATTTTCAGGAACCAACTGTAGGGTTTTGCTTCGCAAGGCCCTGGGGTCAAAACTAGCCTCAATTAAATACAACTCACATGGCAGTCAACGTGTTAAATGACCTAGAATAGTCAAAACAATCTTAAAAAAAACAAATTTGGAGGACTCATACTTTCCAGTTTTTTTGTTCATATATATATGTGTGTGTGTGTGTGTGTGTGTGTGTGTGTGTGTGTGTGTGTGTATTTCAGCATATTACGGGGGTACAAATGTTTAGGTTACATATATTGCCTTTGCCCCACCTGAGTCAGAACTTCAAGCCTGTCCATCCCCCAGATGGTATGCACCATACCCATTAGGTGTGAGAGCTGGTTACTGGACCCAAAAACAACACTGCAGCTTGCTCCTCCCAGCGAGCACCACCTACTGACAGGGAGGTCCAATTTTTGAACTTACTACAAAGCTACAATAATCAAAACAGCTTAGTACTGGAATAAGGAAAAACATGTAGGTAAATGAAAGAAAATTGAAACCAGAAATAAACATTCATATTTATATTCAGTTTATTTTCAAAAAAGGTGCTAAATTAATTCAGTTGGAAGCACTAACCCTTTGCACAGATGGTGCTGACACAATTGCATAGCCACATGCAAAAGAATAAAGTTGGACCCGTTCTACACTATACACAAAATTAACTTAAAATGGACCATAGATCTAAGTGCAAGAGCTAAAACTGTAAATCTCATAGGAGAAAATTTAGAAGTAAATCTTTTTGACTTTGGCTTAGTCAATACCTTCTTACATATGACACCAAAAGCACAAATAATAAAAGAAAAAAAGAGATAAATTGGACTTTATAAAAAAAATTGAGCTTTGAGGATACCATCAAACAAGTGAAAGGCAACCCACAGGATGGGAAAAAAATCCTTTGTAAATTATGTACCTAGAAAGGCTGATATGAAATTTGTCTTTAGGATACATGAAGTACTTTTACAACTCAATAATAAAATGCCAAGTAACTCAATTAAAAAATTGACAAAGGATCTGAAAAGGCATTTCTTCATAGATAATATAAAAAGGACAATAAACACATGACAAGTATATTCCATACACTGACATTATTAGCCATCAGTGAAATGCAAATCAAAACCACAATAAGACACTACTTCACACACATTAGGACAGTGATAACCTATATATATATATATATATATATATACGTAAATGTTGACAAGGATGTGGAGAAATTCGAACCCTCAAACACTATTATGGAAATATAAAATGATGAATCTGTTTGGAAAACCATCTGGCGGTTCATCTAAAATTTATACATAGAGTTACCATGTGGCCCAGTGATTTCACTCCTAGGTATATACCCAAGAGAAAAGAAAATATTATGTTCACACAAAAACATGAATATTTATAGCAGCATTATTCATAATGGCCAAAAAGTGGAAGCTACCCAAATGACCTTTAACCAATGAGTGAATAAACCAAATTTGGTATATTCATATGATAGAATATTATTTGACAATTAAAAGAAATAAAGTACTGAAACATGACACAACATAGATTAATCTCAGTGATTGCTAAGTGAGAGAAGATAGCCACACACACGCAATAAAACTCCACATATTTTATGATTCGATTTATATGAAATGTTCAGATTAACAAATAAAGAGAAACAGAAAGTAGATTAATGTTTGCCTAGGGCTGGGGGGCACAAAGGTAAGTGAAGAGTGACTGATAATGGGTATGTTTATTTTGGGGATGATGAAATGTCTAAAAATTGATTGTGGTGATGTCTGTACAACTCTGAATTGTACAATTAAAGTTTGTCAATTTTATGGTATGTGAATTATATCCCATAAAGATGTTGGATATTTTTAAAAGATGTATGGCAACTTTTCAGATAGTCAATACTCACTTATCTAAATATTATAAAGATGAAGAAAAACATATGGACACTTAATACTAAGGCTGAGACATATATGGATTAAAGTGTATTAAGTTCATAGATTACATGTACATTCTAGTCTGTATTTTATTTTCTCTGATTTATTACCCAAAGTAGATTGACTGGTTTTCCTGAAAAAGGAATATAAGAAACATTAAGTTAAAAGTAAGATACCATGACATTAATGAGAAAGAAGTGAAAGTTGCCCAATTAACAG
>RJWJ010019858.1:0-29722 GCA_004363605.1 Indri indri | reverse complement strand
CAATCCTACTGTCTCAGCCTCCCGAGTAGCTGGGACTACAGGCATGCGCCACCATGCCTGGCTAATTTTTTCTATATATATTTTTAGCTGTCTAATTAATTTCTTTCTATTTTTGGTAGAGACGGGGTCTCGCTCTTGCTCAGGCTGGTCTCAAACTCCTGAGCTCAGGACAATCCGTCCGCCTCGGCCTCCCAGAGTGCTAGGATTACAGGCGTGAGCCACTGCGCCCAGCCTAGAATTTGCTTTTCTAATAAGCCCTCAGGTGATGTCAATGGTGCTGGACCATGGACCACATTTTGAGTAGCAAAATTCTATGTTATATCTGGTCTGTTATGTCTTTTTAAAATTTTTGATCTCAGTGTAATTATGCCTACCCATAATTTTTTTGCCTACCTTTAATTTTTATGCCTACCTTTAATTTTTTTTCTTTTGTCATTTTCCATATAGAGCTGTTCTTATTCTTTATCATTTTTATTTTCTCACTTGCCCCCAGTCACTTTTAATGAGATAATGCATCTGAAGTGTTTAGCACAAATATTAGTTGTAAACCTCTTTAATTTTTTTCTTTTCTTTTTCTACTCTAATTTAATTTACAAAAGATTGTTTACTTTCTCCCTTTATATCTCTCTTTTTAAGGTCTATTTATGAGGAAAAACATAAATATCTAAGTTGATAAATGTAAATTTAGTGGCAGTGATAGTCTCGTGTCAAAGAAAAGAGAAATCTCATGTTGTGATGTAAAAACAAATAGTAATAAAGAATGATTTGTTGGCCATCTCTGCTGATGGAAAGGTTGAGCATATGTTTAATGAATTATCACAGAATTCCCTATCCAGATGGACACTTCTTTCTCAAATTAAACTTGTTATTTCTTAACTACAGCAGTCACAGGAAATAAAACACTATTTCTCAGGCAATGTTATTGTTTTCTTAATTTGTTTAATTATAAACATAACATGGAATTACTTACAACTATGCCAGTTTGCGAGATTTCAGTTACATTGAGGGCTAAATAGGCTTTTATGAATCACTTAGGCATCATTCATGGTCACGATGTTATTGGAAAATACATTTTGACCTTTAGTCAACCAGTCTATATACGTACTTTGAAATGTGCTATCTTCTCATTGGTCAAAGACAACTTATGCTCTATTAGCACTGTTGTCCAATAGCACTTTCTGCATTGATGGCAATCTTCTATATCTGCACTGTTCCACACGTGGCTACTGAGCACTTGACACATGGCTAGTCCAACTGAGGAAGTGATTTTTAGATTTCATTTTATTTTAATTAATTCATATTTCAACTTAACTAGCTATTTGTGACTGGTGACTGCCATCTCAGACAGACACCTTTAGAGGCATGGGAAGGTTGTTGCTTTTGTTTTTTTGTTTTGACTTTTGTTACTGATTGATTCTGGAGGTTGCCACCTCCTTCTTGTATATACATATTGTCTGAATCCACTTAATTTTTTAGAAATGGAATTATGCAATATAAATGAGGCTAAATGCTAATTTTAGATGTATATATAGTAAGAAAAACACATAATGAATATTTTGGTTACTGGAGGATATAGATATTGATAAAAAAAATCTTGTGTCAGAAAAAAGCAAGGAAATAGGAGATTTTAATAATATTTGAATAATAATTCTCCTTTTGGGGTTGAAGACCTTTTTGAACTTTATAGTTTTATGTCCATCTGAGTGCAAATTATTCCATTTTACTAATACAGTCATCATCTTATTATTCATGTCCATAGCATAAATTACTTTTCATTACTGTCATTAATTCACTCATTTATTATGCTTACTACACTGACTTTCAAAAGTAATTGGAGCTGATTCATTCATGTCATCACTTTGCTTAATCCAATATTTGTCAGGATATTTATAAAGCACCTTGAATATGGCTTCTTAAATAGTAAAGAATGCTGAGTTGTAAATCTCACAGTATATCACACCTTTCTCATCTTATTTTTCTTATCTTTAGTTTCTTTCCATTTGATAATATTTTTCACTTACTTTTTTTTAATCTCATACACGGCTTAAAAAGCTACCTTAAACTATTGTAATAGGCGAGGCAAAATTCCACAATTAAAAGTAAATGAATATATTAAGATAAATATTTATTAGAGTTCATTTGAAGATCTAGATGTATATACATTTATAAACTTCTGGAGTTGGTTTTGGAAATATGTACGAAAAATAATTTTAAAATGTACATACTTTTGACCTAGATAGTTTACTTATAGATATTTTTTTCCTAAGGAAATAATCAAATAATCTAGAAAGACATAGATAAAAACATGTGCTTATATTTTTATTTACAATTACATATAAAATTATAAAAATAACATAAATGTGTGCCAATAACATATTATGCATAATTAATTATACATATAAAATAGAATATTAAATATTAGGTATCATTAAATAATCACATAGATATATTTATTGACACTGAGAGATACTGATCTTATATTAATGAAGATCAAGTTAGAAAATGGTAGTAAGTATAGAATAATCTTGTATGGTTCAAAAGAGTGTGTATATTTATATTTTCAGTTAAATATATGGCCACATTTTAATGGCGGTTATCCTGTGTGGTGATATAAGGAATGATTTTAAATTTCTTTTTGACTTTTTCCCCTTAAGTGTTAACAATGTTTATATATAAGGCTGATCATTAGCTGGTATGTTTTGCTACAGCCATACCAGTGGTTAAAATATGGAAATACTGCAATTTTGTTTCAAAAGTACCCATATTCTGAGCCCCCTCAAGAAGCATGGCCCTGTCTCTGCGGCCCTAGCACCTAGACCCCTCCTCCCAGACCCTCTATGTTCCAGCTTAAAATTTTGTCCCGTAAGTCATGACCATGTTATTACACACTAATTTGAGTTCTAGATAATGACTATATAACCGAAATGGGTTAAATTTTATAAAGAGGTCTTTCTAAACGAATAAAACATTTTCAAAATGTGCTGTGTTATGTTGTATTTGATTGAAAGTAACCAATGACTTGTCTCAAACAAGGACATTTATTCATCCACATAATAGAAGTCTGATAGGATGATGGACTTAGGTATAGTTGGCAGCTCAAGATACCTTCAGAGACAGACAACATTCTTTGTTGCTGCTCTGCCATCTTAACACTTGCTTCCCTCATAGTTCTACGATGGCTGACAGTGGCCTTTTAGGGTAGTTATTTCCTTATTTATTTCCAGCAGCAAAAAGGAGAAAAGCCCTCTTTTCTAAACATGACATAGAACACTGTCCCTCAATGTGAATGGGCTTCCTAAGCCATGCCTAGGATGTTATCTGCAGAATGCCTGCACTTACTGGCTGAGACTAATTAGATCTACCTTGTGTCTGGGGAGTGGGGCATGGTGGATACCTGTAAAACTGAGTTTCACATTGCAAAGGAGGAAAGTGTGGGATTTACGCCAAGTAGGCCAACAGCAACATCTATTTCAGCTGCTTACAGATTTGGCATCTAGACACTTCACTCTGGAGGAACCTATTACTCTATTGTTCCTTTATAATGTGTACACACACACACACACACACACACACTCTAAAGCAAAAAATACCATAACATAAAGATGAATGGATTTTGTGCTTTAAGATTGACGTTACTACTTTATTTACAATGAGTAAATATTATTATGAGTTTAAATGTATTCATTTGACTTATGTTAATCCCTTTTTTACTGTGAGCCTGGAATTATGACACCAGTGGGTTCACACACATGTACATACACACACAGTAAAAGCTGACCTTGAGACAAACATTTGTGTGCAAGCAGCATATTTATAAGCTGCCAGAAACCCTGATAGGGGAGTGGGAAATAATTTCAGCAAAGAAAAGGCAGCCAATGCCAGTTATTAAATAAGTCACCATTATAGGCATTGGAGCAAGAAGACTTGGGGAGATTATATAAAACACAGTGCCTCTGAATTATCCCACTTGAGTGAGGGAGATGGGGCATTTATACACCAACTCCCATCATTTATTTGCTGAATGCATGCTCGCAGGGGTGTTAATTCTCTGGAACTTCTAATTTGCTGTGTATACAGGCAGAGGGACCTTCTGAGATTTTCGGGGGAAAAAAAATCTTTGTACAGAGATGCACAGTCTGGCAGTTGGAAATCAAAAGAGCACAACGACATGACGAGGTCTGAGAGATATGGGTGGAGAACCGACAGTCTCTGTTACAAACCAAGCATGCATATATTCATATCATGTACATATATGTGTTCATGAGATTACATATGTGTATATACATGAATGATAGTTATATTCTCCATTACACAAATGAGGAATCTGAGGCACAAGGAATTTAACTTGCCCATGATTGCACAGCTAGTAATTGGCACAATGGGAATGCAACCTCAGGTTGCTGATGCCTGGGCCTTGCCTCTTAATCACTGTACTACTGGAATCAGGATATAAATTTTTTTCCTCAGTGCAACTGTTTTACAGCATTATGGTATTGTAAAAGGCCTTGTTACCACTGTTATCACCTACTGGTTTGTCACATTAGCCCTCGGGGCAAATGTCACACTGCCCTCTGCGATAGGCTGTCTTGTACAGAATCCAGGCCTTTTGTGGCCTCATGTTTACATTGAATTAGAATTTTCATTAATTAATAACCTTTTAAGGACAGCACCTTTTCGAGCTAATGCAATCAGAAAATTAATTTCAAATGGTTGTGGTACTGTGTCACCGAGACCATAGAGTCCTAGCAAAGGTTAAGAAATGCAAACGGTGACTCTCAGCATGACTTTTCTTGCACAGCAAACATGTAAAAATTTAGAAACCCAGTCAAGCACATACTGTTTATTTCTGCTTTAATATATATTCTCCTATGAACAAGCCAGGCGCCTGGGAGTATCTGCTTTATTTTACTGTTACACATTTTTTATTTGACACTTCAATATTGCCTTTGGTATTGTTGTCTAATATACTTCATTATCTTAAAGTGTATTATCTCCCGAGTTTGACAGCATATTTGGCATTGTACAATATGTACAGAGAGAAAGCCCCATTCTGAATGTTCTTGCTTATCATCTTTCAGCTCCATTTGGGTGTGCGGAGAGAAACCACTGAATGGAAGAACACAGGGGTGGGTTTGAAAAATAAGTGAGTTTGGGGAAGGGAGGCTGAGGGAACCTCCCTGTGCCTTGTCTTAATAGTATCTTTATCAGTGTTCTCTTTGAACATCGCGAGTCCCATAAATAAAATCTCCTCCTCCTCCTCCTCTTCCTCCTTCTTTTTTTCTTTCTTCTCCTCCTCTTCATAATCATCATCATGATTATTCCCACAGTGTAGAGGGAGTGATTAAGACAGTGGGCTCCACGTCCAGACTACTTGTGTTCAAACCCTAACTTCTTCACATATTTATTTATTTTACTTTTATAGTAAGGTACGTGTGCTGGAGCTGGCTTGCACCAGCTTGCAAGAGCTGATTTCACAAATCTCTTCCAAGCTCATGTTCAGTCATGTCATGTTGGTAGTTTGAAATACTTATGTATACACCACCGCTCAGGTCAGGATGTAGAATATGACTCTAGAAATGTTCCCTCATGCCTCTTCCTGCTCTAAACCATTCCCATACAAGGTTACCACTATTTTAATTTCTATGATCATCAGTTAATTTTGCCTTTTCTCGAAATTTGTGTGAGGAATCATCAACATATCCTCTCTTTCCATCTGATTTCTTTTGTTTAAGAATACATCTGTGAGAGTCATGCAAGGTTCTGTATATAACTGTTTCTGTATATAACTGTATATAACTCCTTTTTTGTATTTTTTTGATATACAGTTGTGTTTCCCAATATGTTATGTGACAGTCCATAGCCACATGTGACTGTTGAGTGCCTAAAATATGGCTAGTGCAATGAAGGAACTAAATTTTTAATTGAATTGAGATGTGCTGTAAGTTTAAAATATACGTTAATTATATTTTGAAGACAGTATATAAAACAGAATGTAAAATAACTTATTTTTTATATTGATGACTTGTTAAAATGATAAAATAGTGATAATATTTTGATATATTGTGTTAAACAAAATATATTACTAAAAATGTTTTTATCGTGTATTATTAATAGTTTTCTTGGACTGCTATAACAAATTACCACAAACATCATGACTTAAAGCAACAGGAATTTATTCTCTGACAGTTCTGGAGATCCTAAGTCTGAAATCTAAATGTCAGCAGGGTTAATTCCATCTAGAAGTTTTGAGGGAGCATCCATTCATGCCTCCCTGCTAGTTTCAGGTGGTTGCTGGCAATTCATTGCATTCCTTGCTTTGTAGACACATCACTCCAGTTTCTGCCTCCATTTTCTCATGGCCTTCCACTCTGTGTCTCTGTGTCTTCTTTTCTATGCCTTATAGAGACACTTTTTACTGGGTTTAGGGCCTGCCCTAGTCCAAGATGATTTCATCTTGAGATCCTTACCTTTATTATATCTGCAAAGGCACTCATTCTAAATAAGATCATATTCTGAAGTTCTATATGTACATTCTTTTTGAGAGGGGCACCATTCAAACTACTACATGCTACATACCTATTTTTTTTTACTTTATTTAATGTGGCTACTAGAAAGCTTAATATTACATATTTGCTTCCATTATATTTCTATTAAACAGTACTGCTATATAATATTCCATCATATGAGTATGCTTTATATATTCATCAGTTTTAGATAAATTTTAGCTGTCATCTCTTCAAATATTCTCTCTCCTCTTTTCTTCTAGGGTTTCAATCACATGTATGGAAAAACTTTTCCTTGTCTCACATGTTTCCCTTGCTCTTAACTTTCCATCCTTTTTTCCTCCACATTCTTCAGTATGGCTGTTTTCTACTGACCTATCATCCAGTTTAATAAGGCTCTCTTCTGTTGTGTCCAATCTGCAACTAAAGCCAATTACTGATTTCTTAATTTCACTGATTTTATTTTCTATGGTAAGAATTTGTTTGTATTTTCTTTTCACAGATTCCAGTTCTCTAGTAAAAATTTTGACTTTAACATTGATTTTCTTGACATATTTAACCAGTTATTTTGGCATTCATATCTGGGGCTTCTGGTGTTCATATCTGAGTCTATATCTCTTGTCTGTTTTTCACTTGTTCTTGCTTTTATAATACTTGGTAATGATTCATTGAATATTTAGCACGTGTTTGAAACACTGTAGAGGCTCAGGATGACATTATCCTCCTCCTGAGAGGATACTTTGATATGTGGCAGAGGGACATCACCTCAACCCAGTAAGGGGCTGAGCTAACTCAAGGCTGGGCTTCAGTTTTCATATGACTCAGTCTACCTATGCTTGAAACCCTCCTATTTTTTAGCCCTTCATGTATTCCACCTGAGAACCTGAGGTATTTACTATGACCTTTTTAATTTGGCAATTTTTAAATTGCACTTTTATCTTCTTAGCATCATATGACTATTAATAACTTCTCTGTGCTTTTTAGAACCATTCTATTTAGATCGTTAGCATTTTGTCTAGCAACACTTAAGAATCAGTAAATTCTCTCAAAGGGAAAACTTGTACTGAGGGTTGGAATCACTTCTCCTTAAACACTTGGCCCCTCAACTTCTCTCAAATTTGTTAGTTCTAAATGCCATTTTTATATTGCAACTATGAAAACTCTGCTGGCTTCTCTGCCATTTAGTGGCATCTGCCAGGCTTGTTAGCTTCTCATTATGAATCACAAATGGGCAAATGACCCAAAGGGAAAAACAGTGTGCGGAAAAGTCAGGCTCAGCTTAAGGATTCTTCTTTCCACTGTCTTGACCTCAGCTCTCATGGCTTCCTTGGCAGGTCCTACTACATACAAATAGATGTTTTATTTTGTTATCTGTATTTTCTAATTGTCACTGGAAGCTTTGTTTGTCTTCACTCTATTTCACCAGAAGCAAAAGTTTAAAGTTAGCATTTTAAGCAGAACTCAGAGAGACAGAATTTTATTAAAATTTTAATTTCAGCTACAAGCACCACATCCTATTCTTTGTCACTGAAATCTCTAAATTATATGCTTCGAGATATAAATAGGAAGCTCCCCATCTGTCCTCGGCCATCAACCTAATGATTATTATGAGAGCTTAGTGTAATGTATTATAGAAACAAGTCTCCAATGCAAGCTTTACTAGAGACTAAAGCTGAGTTCTACGGTAAGGCTTGCATGCCACTTTGCTTGACTTTGAGATGCCACCTTTTATACAAAGAGTTCACTTTCTAGTTGGGTCCACTTAACAAGAGTGAGCTTTAAAGCCCTAAGCCTGGCTCACTCTCTTACCTCTAACCTCTGAATTGGCCTCATTTCTGGCCACTAATTTAATCCTAATTCTTTGATGTTGTCTAACCCTAAACATTTTTAACTTACCATAGGATTCTCCCAATACTGCTCTACCATTCCAGTCTAAAATCAAGTTCTGACTTTGGCCAGAACTATGTTATTCTGACACAGCTCAATTTCTGCCAACAGAGTAAGCTTTTGAGAACTACGTTTCATACTCTGGTGAAGGTGTCAAATAAGTTTCAACCTATGTGCTAACTCAAATACGTTGAAGGTGGCTTCCTTGGTTGCTGAAAGAGCATTATAGTAGATGGATCATGTGTATCTCAAATATGGGAGGTACTATACAAATTACACTCATGAAATTCTGTATGAGAAATGTTCTTTTTAGATCTCATCTAAGAAAAGGAGGAATAAAAATGTTATGAATATCTATTATATGGTAGGTATTTCTATATATTTTATCCCACTACTTTTAGGTAATGGAATATCCAAGGATGTCTGATGTCTTAGCAGCAGAAAGTCTAATTAGCAAATATTTTCCTTGGCATTGTCCTGAAAACATTTTCATAACAAACAAGTATTTATATTATTACAGTCCATTTACATAAATGCCTGTTTATTTTCAATCATGCATAAATATTTTATTTACCTAAATACTAAATTTATTGATATATAATTTATATATACTGTATGCACAGATATTAAGTATGCAAGTTGATCAATTTTGATAAATAAATATACCCATGTTATTAATCCTCAGGCAAGATGGAGAACATTTTTATCACCCTAGAGTTTCCTTGTGCCTTTCCCAGTCAAGTCCCCCCAGTCAGTAACAAATACTAATTTTATTTGTATCGTAAAAGACTATTTTCATTGGTAATTGATTCAGTTGATTTGCTTACATAAAATAATATAAATTATGCACATAAAAATATAAATGCTGATATGGATTCAATGTAATTGCAATTTTTGCACCTAAATTTAGAATCACATTAAAATAGCAAATGCCTTAAAATACTCTCACACTGAACTTTCTGTTGTTTGTTGGGCTAGTGACAGATTTGTTCAATCAATCACATACATTATTTTATAAAATTACCTTTGTCTTTAGGCTTGACTTAAAAATGCCTAGGCTGAGCTAGTTAAAGAATTCAGTTAGTCACAGCAATAGTTCTTGTTTAGTATAAACCACAAATGATAGGATTCAGATGGCTGGGAATATAACTTTTAATATACTGAATAGAATTTTATTAGACTGTCCTGGTTTTAGCCAGGTAAATCCTTGTAACCATGTGAACCACTGGTCAGAGATCTGTTGATCCTTTCTATGAGCTGTTCCCTGAGCTGCTTTTCAGCATATTAAGTTAATACTAATCTTTAAGGAACTAAGAAAAGGTTTATGTAGAAGAGAGGTTCTTGAGGCTGACATGGAGAATAGATATCGAAGCTTTCTTTCTTTATTCACATTCACAGTTTGTGGCTATGGACAGGAAAGGGAAGTATAAATGAGTAATTCATGAGGTTTGAGGGCTCCAGCTTCCAGTCAGTTCTATAGTACTGCATAGTGGGTATAGACTCTACCCCTGAGCCCTTTTCTCCTCTGTTATTAGTTCTTGTCAAGGGGGAAAGATTTTAGAAGAAACTAGTGGATGGCCCATGAAATATGAGAAAACTGTATTTTAAAGGTGTTTTATGAAAAGGGAAGAAATTTATTCAGTCAAAATAATCTATGAAACAACTCACCCTATTTCAGAAATAATTCTTAATTGATCAGCTGTCACTTTATATTATTTTCTATAATATATAAGTTAGTAGCTCACAGAAAGGGAAGGGCATGGGGTTATTTTATTTTGAGATCATATTTTACCGATGGATGTAAGATTAAACTGTAGCTAGTTCTAGCCAAAGATGTAATTTCCAGCTTTTCCCCTTAACGTTTGCTAAATTAACAAAATTTAATTTTTTAGTAGCTATACCAAAAATTCTACATGTGATAAACATAAAATTAATGGAATTTTCAAGTGTACACATGAATATTGTCTGAGGTGTGTTAGCCCTTGTGTTTTAGTTATACTTGGGAAATTACTGTCAGAAGTGAACAAGATGTAGAAGAACTAAAACTTTTTTAAGGTATCTCTATCCTAATTGCTTTTAATCTTGTCTGAGTGAGAATCATCCATGAACCTGTTTAAAAATCCACAAGCCAGACTTTACCACAAACTACTTCCATCAGAATTTCTCCTTTTTCATACTCTCCAGTTAATTCCAAAGTGCCACCAAAGGTGGGAGCAATCGCTCTCTCTCTAATCTCTAAAGCAGTGGTGCTCAATGTGTGGTCTCCAGACCAGCAGCATTAGAAATGGTTAGAAATGCAAGTCAATGTAAAATAAGCCATACGTATTCAAGGTATAAAATTTGATACATTTTGGCATATGTATGCCCCCAAGACATCATCATTACAATCAAAATAATGAACATATCTGTTACTTCCAAAGGTTTCCTTGTGACACTTTGTAATCCCTACCTCTCTTCCTCCTCACTGCCAGGCCACATAGGTTATTTTTCATGTTCTAAAATTCTATACAAATGAAATTATATAATCTGCACTATTCTTTATAAGTTAATAGAGTTTTTTGGACCAGTATTAGGTTTACAGAGAAAAATTGAGTGAAAAATACAGGGTTTCCATGTGTTTACTCCTTTCACCACTCCTTGCCCAATTTCCTCTATTTTTATTATCTTGCATTAGTGTGGTATATTTGCTACATTTGACAAGCCAATGTTGAGACATTTTTATCAACCGAAGTCCATAGTTTACACTGGGGTTCACCCTTTGCATTGTATATTCTATGAGTTTTGACAAATGTGTAATGACATGTATCCATCAGTATAGTATCATACAGAATAATAGTTTTACTGTCCTAATAATCCCCTATGCTCCACCTATTTATTCCTCCCTTCCCCTGAACTCCCAGCAACCATTGATCTTTTTATTTCTCCGTGGTTTTGCCTTTTCCAGAATGTCATTTGGTTGGAATCACACGTTATGTCACCATTTCAGATTGACTTCTTTCACTTTGCGATATGCACTTTAAGGTCCATTCTTGTCTTTTCATGACCTGATAGCTCAGTTCCTTTTATTACGAATAATATCCTGTCGAACAGATATCCTACAGATGGATAGTTTGTTTATCAATTCAACTATTGAAGGACATCTCGGTTTTAGTGACTATGAATAAGACTACTATCAATGTATGCAGACATAAGTTTCAACCCACTTAGGTAAATACCAAGGAGATGACTTCTGAATCATATGGTAAGTGTATGTATAGTTCTGTAAGAAACTGCCAAACTGTTTTCCAAAGTGGCTGTACTATTTTGCATTCCCACCAGCAATAAATAAGAGTTCCTGTTGCTCCACATCCTGCCTAGCGTTTAGTATTGTCAGTGTTTTGGATTTTGGCCACTTTAACAAATATGTAGTGGTATTTCACTGCTATTTTAATTCACAATCCAATGATATATAATGTAGAGCATCTTTCCATACGGTCACTTGTCATCTCTATATCTTCTTGGGTGAGGTGTCCATTTGTATTTTTTGCCCATTTAATTTTTTTTTTATTTTTGGATATTAAGAATTCTTTGTATATTTTGGATAGCCACCTTATATCTCATATGCATTTTCTGAATATTTTCTCCAAGGCTGTGACTTGTCTTTTCATTCTCTTAATGTATTATTTTTGATTAACTTCTTTTACTAAGAAAAATTATTTTGAGAATCATCTACCTATGTTGTTACATATATCAATAGTCAGTGTTTATTGTTGATAGTAGTATTCCATTGTATTGATATATAGTACCATAATTTACCTATCAATTTGCCTGTTGATAGACATTTGGTTGTTGACAGTTCTTGACTGTTATAAATAAAGGTACTATAACATTCATGTGTAAGTTTCTGTAGGGACATATGCTTTCATTTTTCATGTTTAAAGAACTAGGAGTGAAAAAGCTGTATCATATAGTAGGTATATGTTTAATTTTTGTTTAAATTGTCAACTGTTTTTCCAAAGTGGTTGCATCATTTTATATTCGTACCAGCATTGTGTGAGTGTTCCAGTTTCCTACATCTTTATTAACAGTTGGTATGATTAGTCCTTTTAATTTTTGCCATTCTAGTAGGTGTATAATATGACACAATCTTGAATACTATAGCTTTATAATAATTCATAAAGTCAGGTAATGTAAGTTCCAACTTTGTTCTTCTTTTTCAACATTTAGAGGAAGAGTAGAAATTAATATGAAAAAGGATAAAAACAATTTGAATTTTCTGCCTTCTGTTTTTTATCTAGAGTGACAGTTCTCAATGTGCTGTCTGAGCACCCCTGGAGGTCTCCTTTCTTAGGGTCTGCAAGGTCAAAGCACTTTTCGTGGTAATAACCAGAAGAAATTTTTTTGTCAGTTGTATTCTTTCACAAGTGTGTATTGGAGTTTTCCAGGGGCTACGTGATGCATGGTGATGTCATTTCTCTGACAGCTGGTAGAATGTGTGCTTGTGCATTTTTATGTATTAAGAAAAAATCTTAGTTTTGGTTTAAATATGATAGATGTTGATACATGTCACCCACATAGGTGAAATCTCTTTGAGATCCTCAATAATTTTAAGAAACACAAAGTGGTTCTAAGACCAGAAATGTAGACAAAAGTTAAAGAAAGAAAAATGGCATAATAAAATGTGGGACAAGTATAGAAATGAGACAAAGAAAGCAAATATTTTAATGTGTAAGAAAAGAAATGTCTTTACAGTTCAAAGTTTACAATATATTCTCCTTCACACTGAAGAGAAAGGAATATAAGCGCATCTCTGCATGCTGTTTTTGGCCCTAGAGACCCCACCTTTCTTCTGATGTTGGCGATACTCTGGTTTCTATGGTGCTAGACTTGCTGTCTCGTTACTTTATCCTAGGGTCATATTTAACCTGCAGCCTCTTTCCACTGTGCCTGGTCAAATGGAGCAGTTTTCAAAGTTTTTGAGAAGCTGCCACTGGTTAACTTGCTTCCAGTATGAAAATATCACTGCAGGGACCGAGAGAAGCTGGGGTTTGGTATTGAAGCTCGCTCTGATTCTGCGAGAGCTGTGATGGCTGCTGGGATTCTGCCCTTCTGAGAAATGTTAGATGTTGATAGAGGCAGAAACCAAGAAGCAATGACTATCGGAAAGAATATGACAGTTTCCATTTCTCCATGTCTATTAGCATATGCATTATTTGTTAATAAGTAGATGATTTAACATGAATGAAGAGAGGGTCTCTAGAATAAGTAATTCAAATTTTTCATCTCTTTTTTGGTACCTTGAAGAGACATGTGGTTAGTGGATGATGCTTCTAATTTCTACTTTAGCATCCTTTCACTCCAGTACCCTCCCTTGCTAAGTTTGTCACATGAAACTAAGATTTACTGAGCTTTGGGAGGACCCCATGGTTTCAAAATTCTGCTAATACAAACCATGGTAGTTAATTTTTTGTTAAATAGTGCTACTTATTGCTTCCTGTAAGTACCCTACTAGTTACTTTTGCTATTTATAAAAATTATTTTTTTTAATGTTAAAAACCTCCTTGGAGCACAAATCTAAAATATAAAGCATTTAGGTAAATGAAATTAAGTCCCATTCTTTTGAGATTATAGTTAATAGTTTCATATGCTTTCTGCAGATCTCTAAATTGCTTTTACTTCCAACAGTTAAAATGTACATTCTTCTCAATATGTTCTTTCCTCCTAAGGTTAATTTAAGGCATTCAAATTAAAATAATTGAATAAGGGTTTTTAAAATAAATTAGCCACATATAAAAATATAATTCACTGTTTTACATATTTTTGTAGATGTATGGTTTGATTTTAGTCCAATAATTATGATATTAAATCTCAATATTTTAGGATTAAAATATATCCTTTGGTTCTAAGGGTAATTTTAAGCATTCAAATTTTAAGTGCCTACCTGGAAAGATCCAAGTGTTCTTCAAAATAAATTAACCAAATACTTACAAATCCACAAATTATTTCAATAGTATCATAACATAATTAAAGATTAGACAGCAAATAAGTTCAAGGAAGAGATACTGGCAGCATAAGATAATATGTAACATTCTAAGGGATAAGATTCAAGGTAGAAATGTTGATAAGTACTTTTCATCTCCTATTTTCGCTAAGATAAATTAAAGTTATTAGTACAGAATAGAATAGTGAACGATGCCATCAGCTTGTGCTAATTATTAATTAGTTGTCAGCAACCAGCAAGACCATGGCATTCTGTGTTATAAATGCAGTGGTCACTTTGTTTATTCAGCATACATTTTTGAGCTACCTCTATGTGCATCATTATGTTATTAACATGTTTATTTTATCATATTCTATGTATAGATCACAAATACAATTGTATGATTATAGTTTTATAGAAATTTTAAATCTGTGGGAATGTCTTAAAATTTATATGCTTAAATTACTTTTCGAATATTAATTGGTGTTTAGATAACTTTTTCCTTTTATGAGACTATGTGATTGGTATATGAAAGTTGAAAGTATATTTTATTCAGGTAAAATACAAATCTGCTAGTTGCATATTCTTAATAATTTTTACAAAATAAAATTATTGAATTTTAAAGGATTAATATTTTCCTATTTTTCACAAACTAACAAAAACTATAAACAGGAGACAGTATCAATATGTAGAAAAGCAAGACAATGTGTTGTGGTGGTTGTTATTACTGTTGCAATTGCTATATAGAACAGGTTTATTAGAAGAGAAGTTCAGTGGTATAAAATGAAGTGAAAACTGTACTCAGACTAACGTGTTATGACATGTGGTGCTTTAAAATTGAGGGTGGTAGGATCAGCCTTGCAGTAGGTCTTCCTGTCTTTTCTCCACTTTCATCTTTCTCCTTTAGCCAACAGCTATTCAATTCTCATCTTCAGTGCAAGTGAATTCCATAGTTTATTTTATGTGAGAATGCATACCTTTAGAAAGCATTCGTGGAGGAGTGGTTGGGTTTAATAAAGGTCAGGCACCTCCCATGACTACCATTGTCAGGGACTGACCCTCCAGGTTCCATCTGCCTGGCCACTCTAATAAATCATCACAAAGACAAGGAATACTTTGCTTTGGTTAGTTCTTATCATTACCAAGGAGAAATTCTTAAAACTACTGAGATTAGGGGTCTGCTTCAGGTACATTATTCCCTGAATGAGGGCAGTAACAACCACTGGGCCTGAGGGAGGCAGCTGGGAAGGGGAGCAAAGCACTCATAGGAGGATGCAGAGCAGGGAACCCAGGGTGCGGCACAGAGAGCCCACCCCTCCTCCTTCTCTTACTAATTTCATGAATGAAACTAACCTGCGAAACACACCTGAGCCTTTGGAATCAGGTGGTGTTCAGTCTCCTTTCTCCTTTGCAAGAAATTATTACAGTGCCAGCAATAGAAAAGGTTCACTTAATATTTGTAAAATGGATTTTAACTAGAACTTTGAATTACCTTAACAAAAAAGGAAATCATTTCTGAACTTGTACATTTACTTTGTATATTTTATTAGTTTAAAAATTATAAGCTATATAAAACATGTTAGATTCTGATCCTGCTCAATAGGCCATATTGGCAGAGTTCAGAGCCACTGGTGTAGCACTGAGGACATCAGAAGGATGCCAGTGTCAGGAAAGGGATCAAGGCAGAGGATCCAAGGACAATTCAGGTGGGACAAGCAGAACAGGTGTTGGAATCAAGGAAAGGAATTGCAAGAATGAAACAAATGCCGTTTTATGCTTGGTTGCCTTGATTTTCCTCCTGTTGTATTGAAGTGGTTTTCCAACTGGGTTCTGAGGCCTTGAAGTACTAGGGAGAGCTAAGGGGCCAACTCAAAGTGCATGTAGGAGAATGTGACAAGCCAATTCTGTGTGGAAGCTGCCTTATACTAACTAGGGAGAGCTGCTTGTATGTGTTTCTTCCCAAATCCAGTTCCATGACCTCATATTAATGGCTTCAAATTGGCCAGAGTGGGACTGTTCACACCAAAAATCACCAGATGCTTCAAATCAAAGCTGTCCCTTCTACTGTAAAGCTAGCTGTTAACCACATACCAGCACACCACTGGGCAAAGTTTCCAGTACCTGCAAACCCAGGGAATGGGGACAAGATGGCTGACTGGAGACATCACTTGTCAGACCATCTCGGAGGGAAGGAAGGGTTTCAGATAAAGGAGAGGGGAGAGGGGATGCAGCTCAGATGTACATCAGAGAAAGAAGTGCCTGAGCCTACCAGGGACCTCACAGAGAAAAATTGCAAAGCAGAGAAGGAAGAGGATAAAGGAAGAAATATTGGCGAGGATCATACCCAGAGAGGCTCACAGTCCAATGAAGGGGTAAGTGGGGACTCCTTTCTCCCTTCCAAGGTCCTTCAGTGATGAGTGGGCTACCAAACTGCTTGGAAGCTTTTCCACCCCCATGAGCCCAAGCACTGTGGTGACCATGGAATTGAGGGGAGAACTTGCATAATCCCAGAGCTTGGACATTCCATGCGGAATTCCATTCCAAGGTGAGTGATCCAATAGGCCAGAGAGCTGGCTTTTTTCCATTCAAACTCTTGTCCTTCCCTGCCCCTCCTCGACTCACTGCAATAAGAAGAGTAGTTTGAGGCAAGAATTTGGTGAGCATCCACCTCTCCCCAGCTGGCATGTCCTGTAGTCTGAGGTTTCCATAGAGAGTGGAGCCCACACCTTTCCCCTTGAGGACCTGCAGCAGACCCAGGGTGTCTGATCTGGGAGCTCCCTGACGCCAGCAATTCTCAGAGATGCACACCAGTGGCTCAAACACAGGCCAGATCCTGTGCCCCCTGGAATTGAGCAGGTTGCTAGAGGACACAGAGGACAGGTTTGGGAGCTGGACTCAAGATGAAAGGGAGCCCACTTGGGTGGAACTGATGGGAGAATACTGTGGGGGTCCAAGATGCGGTGATCTCAGAAAGCACCCATCTCCCCACAGTAAAGCCACAACTGTTGGATTGGGGAGGGTCCTCCAGTGAGGAAGATCCCAGCCCATGGTGCCGTAGCAACTGAGTGTGGCTTGTTCAGGCACACCCGTATGCAACCAGACACCATAATGTAAGAGGGGTGGAGCTCGTTCCCAACCGCCTGTCAGGGAACTGTGGCCCCTTCCTCAGGAGCAATGATCCTGGTTTCGAGAGCCAGCCTTGACCCTCCTCCCAGTGGCTCTTCCTAGCAGCTGGGAAAACAAACTCTGAGTCCTGCCAAGGCTTCGCAGAGCTTTCCAGGCTCATACAACCTAACCATGCCCAGCCTTATTACTCCACCCACCTCTGCTGCAGTGGAGATCAAGCAACCCCTGGGAGCTACAGGGTGCCTCCCAAAGCCTGGGGCATTCAAGTACTCCTCCTGAGGGACTAGAGCTTATTACAGGCACAAAAGAACATCTCTACAGTTGGCTCTTTTCTTCAAGCATCAACCGCTGACAGGGATAACAACTCTATAGTTCATTACAGCAGCTACCAATTCAATCAAACTGGGTGTGGCTGATTCTTCTTACTCACAAGCATCATCCACCATCTTGAAGATTAAGCTAACGATCCCAATACAATTACACTGCTTTTAAGAGAGGAAGACAGCAGGATAGAAGCAACCCAAGGGAGACTGCTTTTAGGAGAGAAACAAAACTTACAGGCAGTTCAATCTGCGTGGTGTCTCCTCCATTGCAGACCTCTGGGCTGATCAGGGAGCTCTTCAGAGTCTGTGCAAAGACATTCCTCCAGAGAGCAGGTACAGCAGAGATCTGGTGCCTGTCAATCCAAGGTTTCTGCAATTGATGCCATCCTGATCACTCTGGTGCATGGAGCCAGGTCTGCTCAGGACCCAGCCTTCCAGTGATAGCCTTTGCAGTACCCATGTCAGGCTGGGGAAGGAACAGATGCTCTCCCATGTCATGCCCTGTGACTGGGGGCTGAATACTCCTCCTCCTTGGCATAGGAACCTAAGAGAGGAGGAGCTCCAGACACCACAGGCACCAATTGTAAATCCTAGGGTGACTGCCTCAGTGCGTCCTAGGTGTGAGAGGAGAACCTTGGCCAACCAGCAGCTCCAGCCTGCCTACACAGACCCTGGGCCACTGAGACAAATCCCTGCCTGTGTGATTAGGCATCCAGCAGTCCCCACTCTAGTGCAGCAGCCCCCTATATCGATTACTCTGCCCCTGAAATCCCCAGAGACAGCTCCAAAGTTCTCACTGTGTGTGAGTCTGAAGTTCTGCCCCTGAAGCTCCGGACCCCTGCCAATCCTGCAACTAAACCCCTGAGACTCGAGAGTTGTGCTTGGATCCCAAGACCCCACTACTGAGTTCCCACCACTACCTCTTGCACAGCAGAACCTCCTTGAGGTCCAACATTTTACTCAGGACCCCCCCTACCCTCAACAGCCATTACTCCTGGACTTCATTAGAGAGAGTCCCCAGCAAAAGAGAACAGGTACCCTGCAATCCTGTTAATCCAGAGATGAGAGAAGAGAAGCCAGATGAGAGGAAACCAGCAAAAGAACCCTGGTAACAGGAAAAAAACAAAATAGTTTGACACCCCCAAGGGAACACAATGGAACTACAGTAGTGAACTCCACCCACAAGGAGATTGCCAAAATGACAGTAATGGAATTCAGAATATGGATGGCAAATAAGATGAATGGAATTAAAGAGAAAATTGAAAACCAACAAAAAGAAGCAAAAAAAATTTTTTTCAGGAAATCAGTGGGAAAAAAGTGAAATGAAAAAGTCACTAGAGAGCTAGACAACATAAGAAAGGATATAATAGAACTTAAAGAAATGAAAGAGTCATTTAGGGAATTTCAACACAAAACAGAAATCTTTAATAATGGGTAAAGCAAGGGGAAGAAAAAATCTCAGAGCTCGAAGACAAAGATCTCAAGATAAACTGGTCATTCAAAGAGGCATAGAAGAATATAAAAAAATCTGCGCAATCACTAAGAGAGATATTGGACTATGTGAAGTGAACTAACATTCAAACTATAGGTACCCCTTAGAGAGAAGAAGAAAGAACTAAAAACATGGAAACCTATTTGAGGAAATTATTGAAGAAAACTTCCCTGGTAGCTCTAAATTCAGACATATAGATGCAAGATGGACATTGAACACCAGGAAGATTCATAGCAATTAGGGCATCTCCAAGACAAAAAATAATCAACCTGGCCAAATTCAAAATGAAGAAGAAAGTTCTGCAAGCAGCAGATGAAACATCAAATAACCTACAAAGCAAAACACACCAGACTAATTGCAGACTTCTTAGTGGAAATCTTACAAACTAGAAAGTATTGGGGCCCCATCTTCAATCAACTTCAACAGACCAACTTCCAGCCTAGAATTTTGTATCCTGCAAAACTAAGTTTCACAATTGATGGAGAAATTAAGTCTTTTTCAGTTCAAAAAACACTGAAGAAATTCGCCATGACCAGAGCTGCCCTGCATGAAATATTAAGAAGATCACTATACACAAACCAACAAAACAGATACCCACCAGTGTAAATTCACCTAAAAAAAAAAAAAAACAAAAAAAACCTAAAAACCAAACTCTCAATTCTTATAAAACAATAGAGCAAGAGGTAAAACAAAGCAAAAAGGGACTATCCAACAGGAAGAACAGACCAACATCCCACATATCAATGCTATCAATTAGTATTAACAGAATGAATGCTCCTCTTGAAAGACATAGGCTAGCTAAATGAATGAAAAAAAACACAACCCAAGTATCTGCTGTCTCCAGGAAATGCAACTAAACCACAACCATGCACAAGGACTCAATGTGAAATGATAGAAAAAATATTCCACACAAATGGAAATCAAAAGGGAGCAGGGGTAGCCAGTCTCATATCAGATAAAATTAACTTTAAGCCAACAAATGTAAAGAAATACAAAAAGGGTCACTATGTAATGGCAAAGGGAGCAATTCAATAAAAAGACATGACAATCCTAAATATATATGTGCACAAACTGGAGCTTGCTGATACATAAGGCAAATTTTACTAGGGCTAAGCAAGGAAATAAATGGCACCATTGTAATTGCTGAGGACCTCAACACCTCACTGTCAGAGTTCTACAAATCATCAAAGCAGAAAATAACTAAGGAAACAGTGGATGTAAACCAAACTCTAAATCAAATGGACCTGACGGACATTTACACAACATTCTATTCAAAAACTACAGAATGCAGAACATAGGAGGTTCTTGAAGATTGATCATATCTTAGGCCACAAAACATGTCTCAACACATTCTAAAAAACTGAAATGATACCATGTACCTTCTCAGACCACAGTGGAATAGAACTAGAAATCAATTACAAGAGAAACACTCAAACCTACACAACATCATGGAAATCAAACAACCTGCTGCTGAGTGATTATTGAGTCAATAATGAAATTAAGATGGAAATCAAAAAATTCTTTGAATGACAAAGGGGACACAAGCTATCAAAATCTATGGGACACAGCTAAAGCATTCCTCAGGGGAAAATGCATAGCCTACATCAAAAAAGGCAGAAAGATCTCAAATTAACAACCTAATGTCACACCTCAAGGAACTAGAAAAAGAATAAACCAAACACAAAGCCAGCAGAAGAAAAGAAATAACAAAGGTCAAAGCAGAAGTAAATGAATTGGAAAACAATAAAACAGTACAAAGGGTTAATGGAACAAAAAGTTGGTTCTTTGAAAAGATAAACAAAATTGACAGAGCTTTTGCTAGATTAACCAGGAACAGAAGAGAAAGGACCCAAATAAACTCAATCAGAAATGAAAAAGGTGATATTACATCTGATATCAGAGAAATACAAAACATCATCCATGAATATTACATAAATCTCTATGTGCATAGAGAACTTTGGTTAAATTGACAAGTTCCTGGAAACACACAGCCTCTCATGACTTAACCAGGAAGAAACAGAGCTCCTGAACAGAGCAGTAATGAACAAGGAGATCAAAGCAATAATACAAAACTTCCCTCGAAAAAAGCCCTGAACCATAAGGATTCCCAGCCAAATTCTACGAGAGCTACAAAGAAGACCTGGTACCCATAATACAGGAATAATTCCATAATATTGAAAAAGAGGAAATTCTCCCCAACTCATATAGGAAGCTAGTATCACCCTGATACCAAAGCTGGCAAAAGATACAACATAAAAGGAAAACTATAGACCAATATCCCTTATCAATATAGATACAACAATTCTCAATAAAATACCAGCAAACTGAATTCTACAGCATGTAAAAAAAATAATCCACCAGGACAAAGTGGGCTTCATCCCAGAGATGCAAGGGAGGTTCAATATACGTAAATCAATAAATGTGATTCACCACATAAACAAAAGACCATGTGATCATTCCACTAGATGCAGAAAAAGCATTTGACAAAATCTAGCACCCTTTCATGATAACTACCCTCAATAAACTAGGCATAGAAGGAACATATCTCTAAATTATAAAGGCCATATAACAAACCCACAGCCAACATCATACTGAGTGGGGAAATGTTGAAAGCATTCCCCCTGAGAGCTGGGACAAGACAAGGATGTCCACTGTCACCACTTTTATTCAATGCAGTGTTGGAAGTCCTAGCCAGAGTAATCAGGTAAGAGAGGAATAATAAGTGTATTCAAATCAGGAGAGAGGAGGTCAAACTATTGGTTTTTGCTGATGATATGAATTTGTATCTAGAAAACCCCAAAGATTCTACCCAGAGACTCCTGGAATTGATAAATATATTCATCACAGTCTCAGGATATAAAATCAATGTATATAAATCAGTAACATTTCTATATGCAGATAACAGTCAAGCCCAGAGTCAAATCAAAGACTCAATACCATTCATGATAGCTACAAAGAAAATAAAAACCTAAGAACATATTTAACCAAAGAGGTGAAAGATCTTTACAAGGAGAACTACAAAACTCTGATGAAAGAAACTTCAGAGGATACAAACAAATGGAGAAACACATCACGCTCAAGGATAGGTAGAATCAACCTTGTTAAAATGTCCATACTACCCAGTGATTTACAAATTCAATGCAATCCCCACCAAATTACCAAAGTCTTACTTCACAGATCTAAAAAAATAATTCTGTGCTTTATTTGGAACCAGAAAAGAGCCCGAATAGCTACAACAATCATAAACAAAAGGAACAAATCTGGAGGCATCACTTTACCAGATCTCAAACAATACTTTAAGGCTATAGTAACAAAACAACATGGTGTAGGTACAAAAATAAAGACATAGACCAATGGAATAGAACCGAGAACCCAGATAAAACCATCTACCTACAATCAACTGATCTTTGACAAAGCAGACAACAATGTACACTGGGGAAAAGAATCCCTATTCAATAAATTGTACTGGGAAAATTGGATAGCCATATGCAAAAGAATTTAAAAAGACCCCTACCTCTCACCACTCAAAAAACTTAATTCAAGATATATAAAACACTTAGATCTAAGGCATGAAACCATAAGAATTCTAGAGGAAAATATAGGAAGATTTTTTCTAGATATTGGCCTGGGCAAAGAATTTATGACTAAGACCCCAATGGCAATCATGGCAAAAACAAAAATTAATAAATGGGATTTGATTAAACTAAAAAGCTTCTGCACAGCTAAGGAAACAATCAACAGAACAAATTGACAACCTACAGAATGGAAGAAAATATTTGTAAACTACACACCTGATAAAGGGTTAATAACCAGAATTTTCAAAGAACTCAAGCAAATCAGCAAGAAAAAAAGCAAACAACCCTACTAAAAACTTGGCAAAAGACATGAACAGGAGCCTCAAAAATAAGAAATTAAAATGGACACTAAACATGAAAAAATGTTCAACATCACTAATCATCAGGGAAATGCAAATGAAAACCACAGTGAGATACCACTTTATCCCAGACAGAATGGCTTTTATTAAAAAGTCCAAAAATAGATGCTGGCAGGGAAGCAGAGAGAAAGGAATGCTTATACACTGTTGGTGGGGCTGCAAATTATTACAACCTCTACGGAAAACAGTATGGAGATTCCTCAAAGAACTAAAAGTAGACCTACCATTTGATCCAACAATCCTACTATTGGATATTTACCCAAAAGAAAAGAAGACTTTTTATCTAAAAGACACCTTCACTAGAATGTTTATTACAGCACAATTCACAGCTGCAAAGATGTGAAATCAACCAAAGTTCCCATCAATTGATGAGTAGATTAATAAAATGTGATATTTATATACCATGGAATACTAGTCAGCCATAAAAATGATGAATTAATGCCTTTTGCAACAGTCTGTATGAAACTGGAGTCCATTCTCCTTAGTGAAGTATTTCAAGAATGGAAAAACAAACACCACATATACTCACTATTAAATTGGAGGTAACGGATGAGCACACATGTGCACAGAGGGAAGTAAAACTCAGTGGAAATCAAGCATAGGGGAGGGGCTAGGGGAGGGGAAAACTCATCAGTACTATGAAGACTGTCTGGGTGACAGGCACACCTATAGCTGGGACTTGAGCATTACAAAAGTGATCCATATAACCTAAAATATTTCTACCCCCTTAATATTTTTGAAAAAGAAAGGTTTCAGGTACCCCATCAAAAATATGACATTTAAAAACAAAAGTAGGAAAAGAAACTTGGTGCATGAATTACCTATTTTCAACTTTATTATCACAATTTATATATTTAAAGACAGTAAATATGTCTATAATTGCTTTGTTCACATTTAATTAGCAACACCAATAGATAATATAGCAAGAGAGTGTATTATAGGATCTTATAAGAACTAAAAAGCCCAATGCTTTCTACTCAAACGTAAAAAATTTATGTATATTTTTCTTTACTGATATCATGTGGGCTTTTGTTTAGCTCAATGCTTCTCAAACTTTAATGTGCATGCAGATCATCCAGGGATCTTGTTAAATGTAGATTCTGATTTTCTAGGTATGGGACGGGCCTGAGATTCTGCATTTCTTTCAAGCTTCCAGATAATGCTGATACTTCTACTCTATGAACCATATTTTGATTAGTAAAGATTTAGCTATCTGTGGCAATTACAGAAAAGCAAATAAACAAAAAGTCAAACAGATATATATTTTTTAAATCTAGTTTCTAAGAAAGTAAACTCTGAATGGGAGGAAAATTATATCTTTTATCTTGGCATTGAGGATCTTTGAATCTAGGGTGTTGTACACTCACTCTCTGTCTCTCTCTGGCAGATGTTTGTTGAGTTCACACAATACAGTAAAAGACTAAATGAGCTGGAAACATTAGCGATCCCAATTATACAACTCACTGACTACCCATAAGCCTGAACAATGAAAAGCATTCTGCATGCTTTACTCATTTAACTTCATTTAAACCCTTCTTGGCATCTGAGTTGCATTAATGTGATAACTCTTGTGTAGCAATTAACAAACTGTGGCAATTGTGAACATTTCTGGGGTTTGTCATATTGAATGGAAGCAGGCTCTAGGCATCTAATTCTTTGCTCATTTTCTGGGGTTAATCTGGCTTTGTAGATGATTTATATATTTTTTTCCATTTTTCTTTGCCACAGCAGTCAAAAGTTGAACAAGTGAGTTATGGCTGTATCTTTCCACAAGACTTTTAGTTTTGGAAGTCATTTGTAATGGATAACTTTCAAACAGTTTCCTCTTTTTTGTGCTTTCCATTAGGAAACTCTTTGAATCTTCTAGAATATAATCACATTGTGCCCACACAAATACACATCCAACACTTCCACAAAGGTTACAAAAGCTGAGTGTTCTCCATTGCCCTGAGCCTTGTAAACTAAAGCATATTGAGGAGCAAATGGTGAGCCTGTTCTGCATAACACAGTATCCAGTGCTAACAATACTGCATATTGTATCTATTCCAGTGCCTCCTAATTAACTGTGTGGCTGGTAGAAGGCTTGGGGAACAGAAAAAAGCTTCTTTTCCAAACTTGGAGGGTAGAGGGTATATTATCCAGAGGAGCAGCAGATGGTTTTTCAGTACTAAAATGGCAGCATTGTTTTCATAACAACCAAACTGGTGTTTGGGAGTCTGATTTAAAGGAACTATCTTACCACCTTCAGGCATTGGAAAATGCTTATAGATTTATCATTTCCTATTCCTGGGGAAGCAGGAAATGAACTGTTTCCTTCATATACACATATATTGGAATGTTCTGCACAGATTATGCTATACTGATTCAGAGAACCATGTATAGGAACATTCTAACTTTCTGGCTGAATGTGCATGTGGGCCTAGAATGAATGCAAGAATAATTTTCTTGTGTAGTAAATTGACCTTATATTGCAAATGGTTTGGCTCCAGTGGATTCTCAAATCAAGTCTTTTATTATAGCAAATATGAGTCCCTATCCCAAGCTCTGTGATCTGTTTAATCATTCATGGATGTCAGTTTTCTGCCTACTGTCTTACCCTTTAGCATCATGATACATTAAAATTATTTACTGTGTCATTATTTTTTTAAAATATTACTCTTGTCAGGGTAAATTATTGGCCTATATATATATGTGTGTGTATATATATATATATAGATAGATAGATATAGATACAGATATATAATTAGAAAAATTCTGAGCATAATTTGTTTTCTAAAATGTATGTAAGGAAACCACAAAAATATTCCTTAAGAAACCATAGTAGAAAAGAATTGGTTTATTAAGTATGAAGTGACTGATTTCCTTAAGTACTAAGTTAGACAGTTGACATCTCTGAAGTTTCACTTTGACACTTGTTGTTTTATTTTTATTGTAAAGCTACATACTCATTCTTTCAAACACGTGGTTTGGCTTGTGATTATCTTTCAAATTTTTTTAGAGCAGTATTTGGGAAACCATGGATAAGTCAAAAATTGGTGTTGTTTTTGAATACGAGGTCCATTGTGGAACTAATGCAGCACAGAGAGCTTGAAATATCAATGAAATGTTTGGGAAGGATGAGGCTAATGAACACACAGTATGTTGATGGTTTGAGAAGTTCCATTCAGTGATTTTATCTTGAAAATGAGCCACATGGGTGACCTGAGACCAAGGCAGATACTGATGAGCTGAAAGCTCTAGTGGAAGCAAATCCATTTCAACCTATGTGTGAATTATCAGCAAGGTTTGACATTACTATTACAACAATATTGAACCATTTCAAACAAATCAGCCAGGTAGAGAAGCTGGATAGATGGGTATGACGTGAATGAAAGGAGCGTAAGAAGGGAAATCATCTGGAGGCTTGCCTTTCTTTGCTGTCATGACATAAAGGCGAACCATTTCTATACTGTATTGGTATGTGTGATGAAAAATAGGTTCTTTTTGACAATTGCAAGCATTGAGCACAATGTTTGGATAAAGATAAAGTGCTAAAACACAGTCCCAAACTGAATATTCATCTAATGGTGTCTGGTGGTCCAGCGCTGGTATTATCCACTACAGCTTCATGAAACCTGGTCAGTCAATTACAGCAGATGTCTACTGCAACCAATTGGGTGAAATGATGAGGGTGCTTGCAGTTAAGCAGCTCAGATTGGTCAATAGAGAAGGGCCAATCCTGGTGCAAGACAATGCTCGACCACCACATGTCGCAAAAACAACGCTGCTCAAACTACAGAGGCTGGACTTGGAAACTCTCTGTCATCCTTGATATTCACCATTCAACATGACTACATTAATGAAAAAAATAAAATCATTGCTATTACTATAAACACAGATGAAAGTGGACATACTTTGTCTTGGTGTTACAAGAACGTTCCATAGGAAGCTTAATGGTTGGTAGATAAATAAGAACAATAAATAGGGATGAATAGCTAAGTACAGTCTGAATATTGACTTGTGGGAAGCCTTGTCTTCTATGTGTTGGTTTGTGTTTAAAGTGCTAACTGGTTCTTCCTGTATCCTGGGCTATGGAATGTGACCCAGCAAGAATTTGTTCATTGATACAGATGGCTGGTTGTGGCCCAGTTTATGAGCTCAAAATGCAGAGGCCTGATTTTTTACCTTGAACAAGAGCAATGTCATGCACTTGTAGCCAGTTTTCAGTGCTTGTCTTGACCTAATATTTGTCAACTGGCTGCCAAAAGAAGTATTTCTTTTTTTTTTTTTTAATTTTCTCAGTAATTTTTACTTTGTTTTTATTTTTATTTTTTTTTCTGTGAGTAAGGCAATGGTGATGGAATTATTTTATCATTAAGCTTGGCAGGATAAGACATTTCTTCTCAGATATTTCCATGAAGGCAGAATTCTCAGTTTCCATTATTTTCTGATAACATTTTTAGGTTGTGTTCTGGTGTTATCTCTATTACAAGGATGTATTCAAGTCACAATTAACTCTTTAAAATTGAGAATTTCTTTTATGATTTTTTTTCTGCCTTAGTGGTGGAAAAAAGTCAATTTTTACCCCTGATAACCCACATCTTCAAAATATGCAAACTAGGGTAAATGCCCTTTGTTTCTTTAAGAAAAAAAAGTGTCAATCTTGAGTCCTCAGTTCTGATTCTGAAAGCTTTATATTAGCTTGAGTCCTTTTGTTGGCTCTGTCCAAAGGGACAGATCATCAGTATCACCCAAAATCATTCATTCCCATCACTATAGCCAAAGTCACATTTTTTTAAAAATAAACCTCTTTTGAAAAGTTTTAGGTTTACAGAAACATTGTAAAAATAGTACAGAGAGATCCCATATGCTCCATACCCAATTTTTCCCTATTATTAACATCTTATGGTATGATAATTTGTCACTACTAATTAACCAATATTGATAAATTATTACCAGGTAAAGTTAATCTTCATTGACATTTCCTTAGTTTTTACCTACTGTCCTTTTTCTGCCCCAGGATCCCATCAAGAATACCACATGAGATTTCATCATTATATCTTTTTAGGTTCCTCCTGTCTATGACAATTTCTCAGACTTTCCTTGATTTTGATGTCCTTCATAGTGTTGAGGATTACGGGTCAGGTATTTTCAGGTATTTTGTAGACTCTCTCTCAATTGGGGTTTGCTGATATTTTTCTCATGATTAAGTATTGCTTTTAGGGAGAAAGACCACAGAGGTAAAGTTCCATTCTCATCGCATCTTATCAAGAAAACATGCTATCAGCATGACTCTTCACTGATAATGTTAACCTTGATCACCTGGTCAGGTAGTGTTAGTTTTCTCCACCCTAAATTTACTCTTTTTCTGTATTCTATTCTTTGGGAGGGAGTCACTATACACAGCCCATGTTTAAGGGTGAGGAATAATGTTCACCTCCTTAAGGGCAGAGTATCTACATAAATTATTTGGAATTTTTCTACATGAAAGATTTGTCTCTTATCATTCATTTACTTATATCAAAATGGACTTATGAATATTTATTTTATACTTTGTGTTATAATCCAGTACTACATTATTGATTTTGTTGCTCAAATTATTCAAGCTTTGTCCACTGGAAGCTCTTTCAGTTGGTTCCTGTGTGCCTTTGACATACCTTTTATCTTTGTAGATTTTTTGAGCACTTCTTTAATTTCTTGCACTACAAGACACTTCATGCATGCTCATTTGTATATTCTTTGCCCCAGCCCTAGAATCAATCAAAAGCACATTGGAAAAGTATTTAAGGAAAGACAATTGTTCCCTTATTGTAAAAAAAATCTTTTTTTTTTTAAGCATTGTTTATTAAAGACTGAATTTCATGTCAACAAAGTTAATTCTTGTATACAAGGACAAATTAAAAAGTAAAACATATCAAATATTGTTATGTACCTTATTTTTCAATAATCTTATGATCTGTTTGAAATAAATTAACTTTCTAATAATGTAAATGTTAAAATCTGGGAATGGTGCATGCTGTATTTAATGGGACTAAAACTGCATATTAATTACCATGTTAAATATCGAATAATTTAGAAGTAAAAAAAAAAAAACCTGTTTAATTTATTTTTTTTAATTCCAGGATATTGTGAAGGTACAAACATTATGGTTACACTTTATGTCTTTGCCTCACCCAAGTGTGGTTTAAAGGCATGCCCTTCCCCCCCCTACAGTGCTCCCCATGTCCTTTAGTTGTGGATTTACCCACCCCCCCGTCCCCCTAATCCCTAGAGAGTATTTCTGCCATGTGATCAACCTAGTGTTGATCAGTTAGTAACAATTTGATGGCGAGTACAAGTGGTGCCCGTTCTTCTGCTCTTGTGGTGCCTCACTTTGGATAATGGGCTTAAGTTTAATCCAGGAAAGTATAAGAGGTACTAGATCACTGTCGTTTCTTATGATTGAGTAATATTCCATTGTAAATATATACCAAATTTTAATAATCCACTCATGGATTGACGGGCACTTGGGTTGTTTCC
>RJWJ010019857.1:0-29749 GCA_004363605.1 Indri indri | reverse complement strand
AATTTTCTTTGTTTTAGCTTGATAGACATTCATTTCTGTCTTCAATTTGGTGAAGAAATTTGAAGGAAATAATATAAATGCTAAGAAACAAAAGACTGACCTAGTATTAACTTCCAAAAGATAGAACATGTTCTGAAGAGAAGAAGTTTTATTAAGATAAAACCTCTCAATTTATAAATAAGCAAAAAAGCTATTTGAATAGAATAAACCCCAATCATCCTTCAGGCCATGCTTCCAAAAGTTTCAAGGGTGGAAGGAATCAATTACCTCAGCTTGATCAATAGGGATGTTTTCATAGTTGTATAAATTATCCAGGTCTTCCAAGGTGGCATCATAGGTTTCTGAGTCATAGTTGATGGACGCTAGGGTTGGTGCAGCCACAGCAGCATCCAAGATGACAAGGCCCAGAACAAGTCTTGCTAATGTCTTCATTTCTCAAACTTTCCTAATCATAAAATATTAAAATGCATAAATATTTAACCAATAATAATTTATGAATAGTTTTTACTAAATAGAACTGATAAATCAATGTCAACCTCAAGGAATTCAAGGTGATGGCTTTCCTTAGATGGATAATTAATTTACAAACATAGCACACAAGAAATTACATGGCTTCTGAGGCCATTGCTACCAGATGTCCAAGTTAATTCACACATGAATCCATGTTTTTACGGTGGGTATTTTAATTACAGTGAAACTGACTTTATTTTATAGAGAAAAATGAAGAAAATGGAATGCAGAAAGATTGTGATACACTTATTCACAAACACCTCTTGATTATCTAAGAGTTTTACCATTTAATAAGCATTAAGATTCTCATATCAACTCTGGATATGGAGTTCACGTTGATGATGACTACAACTGCCACATCATTTTACAGATGAGGAAACTGAGACAAAGTTGGCTAGCGATACCAGTAGGACTCATGACTGTTTCTTATACACAGAAGCCTAAGGCTTTCTCCAGGTCAAAATAATGAATTTTATTTTTTTCTGCTACTTCTTTGTTGCCTCTGGGTATCAGAATACATACCTAATTTGATATGTACATAAGTTAATATCTCATGCAATATTTTTCAAAATATTCTTAACTAGCTAGAAGAGAAAATGTAATTATTTTTCCTTTAGTTCTTAGTATTTTATTTTAATTCTTAACAGCTGCCTAAGATTTGAACTCAGAATCAATAGAGATATGCATTAAAAAGCACTATTTGCCAAGATTCCCTTACTGAAGGATTTGCACACACATGGTATTAGAGCAGTTGTTTGTTTTGTAATTATTTAACAAACATAATTCTTGTTTTCCATTATATCATATGTTTTCCTGGGGTTCAATCAAGATCTTATAATTTTAATTATTTTAGTTCTGTATATACTCCAATGAATACATTCACTTTAAGAAAAAAAAAGCCTCACATTTAATTTTAAACAGTTAAGTTGATCCTATCAAAAACATTATCTAGTGATCATTTATTGAGTAGGCAAAGTATCATAAAATTTTTTATCAAGCATGTGCAATTTTAGAAGGTTTTGTATTTTGGATACACTTCTTGTGTGTACTTTAAGAACGGTAGGTATGGTGTTGGTACCTATGCACACATATAAAAGGAAATTCATGATAAATATTACTTTTAAACTTTAATGCACTGGCAGACACACTGACCTTCAGCTACTTGAAAGAAGGTCTTTATGAAGCAGGTTTAGGCAGAAGGATATGAATTCCTCTGAGAATAAGAAGCAGTACAAGGAGCTCCTTTTTATTCCCTCCTATGCTTTCTTCGAATAAAATTTCTTATGCACACTGGATAAACTAAGCCTTTATTTTACTTGCCTTTGCAGAGGTCTTTGCAGGATTGCAGATTTGGAACTGTTCTGGGCAATTACCAACAAAGTCCTTCTTAATAAAACAGTGTGATTTGCAAATCTTCCAGGAACCATCCTTCCATATTCAAGTGGGAAGCATTAACAGAGGCCACTACTAACCTAAACAAATATTTGCCTTGCATATTTCTGGCAACTTCCATTGTTCCAAGAAATCATGTACTTGCTGATACTTTTTCTTACTTCATACTCTATATTTGATTACAAGTGGCTACGTATCAGAGTTTACCTGCATTTGGCATATCTTCTAACGCTATCAGCTATAAGGCAGTCTGTGTGAACCTTAAAATAGTGAGAAACATCTATGTTTAGTTAAAAAATTATGTTCCATCCTTCAAGCAGTGACACCAGTACTTAATGTAATTTGTTAGTTGAAACTTTAAATTTTTGTTCTCTTGATACCATTTCATAATATTTTGAAAATGTATGTTTAAAACTTTAAGATACATAGCCCCAAAAGACATTCCAAATGCATAATGTAATGATCATTGGGATATTTTTAAACACCTGAAATTTCACTATTTTCTCCCTTTGCATAATTATTTCATTCGATATTAATCAATAGTGCCTGTCTATACTGGCAAAGGATGTGGTCTGTGTCAGGGCACTTGATTTAAGGCATATATTGGAAACTACAATAATTTTATTGGCATCTGTCATGACATGACTATTGAGATCAACTACTTTGCAGAATGTTATTAATTCCTAAGCTAATTGAGAATTTTGGATTTTTCAAGAATAATATAAACTCAATAGCAAAATTAAACCATATCCATTAAATCAAAAGTTCACCAGGAGATATATTAAAGCAAGTTGAATTATTTTTTAAAGGTTGTTATAGTAGGGAAAAAAGTCTCTAACCCAAGAGGAAAGCAAGTATAAAAACTTACCTTTGGCTCCGACTTGGTGAAATGGCACAAAGTGACGGAGGACGCAGAGCCAGTGGTATTTGCCCCTGACCAATGGATGTGAATTCTGGTCTGTGGGAGGTGGAATTTATAACACTCAACTTTCTGTTTGGAAAAGCTAACCTTGAGAAATACTTCTCAGTCTTTAAAAACCCCAAATTATTTTATAGTCACCCAAACTAGGCAGTGGAATCCAAATGACATAGTATATAAAACTCTTAAAATTATCTTAATGGAATTATAATTGCCAGTGTGTCACCTTAAAAATTTTAAATAAAAAAGTTGGTTTTAACATATCTGTAACAAATTCACCAGTTAAGAAAAGAAGTTAATGTATACAGTGATACTATAGATGAATATTTCAGAAATGTTCTAATAAGAAAAAATTTTCCCCAATCTTGCAGGTCTTGAATTGCTTTCTTCACTTTTTATTAATGTTAACTGAAATTTAGTAAATGTTGCAAAAACCTTACCTGTTTAATGTTGAGTAAGTGAAAAAAGATATCTAAATTATTTTGATTGCTTGGAATGCTTTGATAGCAATGAACAATGAACCTTTTACATAAAATTTCTTGAAAAAATATGTCCAGAAATAATGCATAAATATGATCTTAGTGTTTTGAAGGAAAGGGGCTTGTTTTTTTTGTTCTTTCATCTGTTAGAGTCAAACAAATCCAGTTACATAACAATATTTTTCCCTTAGAATATAAGATTTATTTTAGGCCCTTGGTACCTGACATGGTTTGTGAAACTGACTTATTACAGGTATGGAGAGAAAATATATATGTATTAAATTTCCATTGCTCACTTTTGCACTATAAAATTTCTAGAGAAAGATGAAACTTACATCATGTATTCTAATTTGCTTTATAGAAATCTAGGAGTCTGGTTCTCACTTATGCATCAGGAATTTTTCTTCCATGACCAGAAGTGAATAGCTTCATTGAACTTGAAAAGCAGGTTGGGTCCTGGGCAAAGTAATGGAGGAGAAGGTCTGTCTTCAGAATTCTCTCACTCCTCTTTTTGCCTTCTCCACCTTTCCTCCCCAACAAATGTTTTGCCCATCTAGTTTATTCAGAGCAGCCTCATTCGTCATCTTCATCTTCACCTGCTTGCAAACAATTTGTTCTCAGAGTGCATTATTATTTGTGAGACCAATTTTATTTGGAACAGAAGCAGCAGCGATAGTGGGTAAGGTATGAAGTCTACTAAGACCTAAGTAGAGAGGCCATCTTGGAGGTAGGGACTTCTTGGCATGTCTGAAGTCTCCCCTCATCATACAGAGGCTCCTTTCAGATGCGGCACTGGAAAGAGGTCTGAATGTGCCTGGAATTCCTAAGCTGGCTCTGGTTAGCTGTAAGGTCCTATACTGGGTAGTAGGTGATTTCATATATTACTGTTAATTATCTCAACGCATTCTTAAGCAGAGTGGTTGTCACTATTCACAGGAAAAATGAGACTCAGATGTTAAATGAGAGTCACATGTGACACACACAAAAACAGAAAATCAAATTGCATTTTCTCTGGTTCAGGTCTTCGGACATTACTGAGCCCATCTGAGCCTGTTTACCTGTCAGGCTTTGAAAGAGAATCTAAGGAATCAAGACCTACTATTGCCTTTTTATGTGCATCCATAGTTTGGGGGCTTTTTCAGATGCTTTAGAAGAAAAACAGATCAATAGAATATCCATGAAAATATCTAGCATTTCTTCCTCTTTCCTCATTATTTAATCTAGTACTCTGCATACTTTGTCAGGTGATGAGAGGTGGCATCTACCTGGTCCCTTGCTTTCTGGAAGGCTCTGGCTAAACCTGTAAGACTATTTTCAGAAATAATATTCTCACATTATCCTTTATAGAACTGTTGGCATTTAAATGATATCTTCCTCAGGCTTCGGAACACTATCTACGAATGCAGTTGAAGTCCAATTTTTGTGACAATGTAAAAGCCAAACTAATTGTCTTAGTATAGGATTGAAAGCATAAATTGTCATTTGGGGACATTTTCTTCCTCCAAATAAATAAGACTTTCCCCTTTCCTTATAGTAATTGACGATTTCTTAAATAATTTCTCTTGGTCTTATTTGGACCTTCTCCAATATTTAAAAATCTATTTTAAACTGTAAGAGCTCAGGTTTGTAACAATCCCCGGAGGACCTAATGACTACTGAGCAGTGAGGAAGGATTAATTGCCAGTTCCAGCCTCTCTTATCGTTGGTAAATATCTTCTAGTCTCATGATAATTTTCTTAATAGAGCTCAAGCTGGGTTATTAGAAACCCTCAGGGGATCAGTTATTATGACTCCTTGGGTTATCTAGTAACCAAAGCTTTGTGGCTTTATCCCTGTGAGCCTCTAGACACTTTAGAAAACTTTTTGGCTACTACTCTTTCCAAAATTAATTAAACACTGTCCTGCTTGCTTACACAGAATTAATTTTAAACAAAGCAGAGTCTTCTCCTAATGATTGCTTTTTCTCTGTTCTGTGGCAGTGGTGAGCAGAGAGTGGCAGGCACTCTGAGGATAGCCCGTGGCTGCCTGCCCTTGCCCCAGCCACGAAAGGCTGCCACATCATTAAGAGTGGCAAGAGGGTACAGATGCTCCTCCCCACTGATTATAAGGAATAAAACCATTGCTTGTAATGATTAGCTACCTTACTATTAATATAAAGAACTACTAGGATAAATCCCATGTTGCCTCAGAGGATTTCTACTCAGCAGAAGTAGAAAACTCCATGCTTTCCAGTTTTACCGTAAGCACACATACTGTGCTGCTGGTAACTTCTACTCTTTTCATTTTTATTTTATTTTATTTCAGAATGTTACAAGGGGACAAACGTTTTGGTTACATAAGTTGCTTTTGGACAGTTTGAGTCAATGTTATAAGTGTGCCCATCACCCAGATAGTGTGCGTTGTACCTGATAGGTGGGAATTTACTCATCCCCTCCTCCCCACGCCCACCTACTTGATTTCCAATGAGTTTTATTTGTGTCCCCTAATCTTATCCAATCTTCTTCTCCAAGAATATTTCAAGCCTGATCTGCGGTCTACAAACTCACCTTCGTGCTCAGTTTATTTTGGAAAATGTTCCTTTAATTCCTTTGCCTTAAAAGAATCTGGGTGTCTTCTGACAAAGGTCTTCCTCTGCGGTCCTTTGAAAGTGGTGTTTGATTGTTTCTTTTCAGTCAGATAATTCAAGGGTGGAGGGATTTTTCTTGCTCTACATTTTCTCTCCCAAATGATTTCTTCTCTTTATTTTTCAAAAGCTCCGGTCATCCTGTAACTCACGGCATTCGGCTTAGCGACCCACACCCTCTTCCCTGTGGTCAGCAGCTTGACCTGCTCACCATGCCCTCCTGTGGTTGATGATCTTTGTCCCTGGTCACTCATTGCCTCCACACATGACCCTGTCATCATTTCCAGTGATGTGAACCTCCATGTGCATGATCCATCTATTTAGCGGCCTGGTAGTTGCTTTATCTTCTCATGTTTACTAATGTTTCTATATTCCTACCCAGCCATCTGCCATCATTGTCAAGCCCAACAGCTTGTTATTACCAGGCATTACATAACCTACTGGTAGGGCACTGTAACCATTTGTCTTGGCCTCATGAGACTTTCATTCCATAGACCTCATCAATTTTTTTTTACTATCCATTAAATCTCCTATGTTTACTTCCTCTTTATCCTTAAATCCCATGGGCCATTATCGTAATTATGCCATTTCAAACACTTTTGCTTTCTTTCTTCTTTTCCCTTCTACCATACTCACCTGGGAAAACCTCGACTTTGGTTGAGCACAACTCCCAACTCTTTTCCCTCCTGCATCTGAGAAGCTATATATTGCTAGTGAAAATCACATACAATGGCAATTGGTTTCACTTCAAATTCTTGAAGATAAGCTTCAACCCTAGCTGGCAGATCCAGTAAGTTTCAGATGCAGATTCCCTTTGCAAGACTGAGATGACTATTTTATAACGTAGCCCCTGTCTTCAAACATGCTATATTCTTTTTCTCTTCACTTAAAAAGCAGAAATCATCAGAGAAATGCTTAATTAACTTTCCACCATCAAATCCACCTGCACTTACATGCATCTTCTTTGACTTCCCTTCTGTGACAGTGCAAGAAGTTAAAAGAGTATTCCCCAAATGATGCCAACGATCTTATTCCCTTCTCTCTTCTCAAGGTCTATATTTATTATCTCCTCCTTCTCAGTATCTCCCCCTCTACCAGATCAATGCCATAAAAATATACACACATCCTCTGGGCACAGGGTCAGGCAGGTATTCTGTTAATATATAAACCATGTGAGCTCACTGAAAGCCAGTAGAGAGCAGAAACTTAGAGAGCACATGCTAAGTCTAAAGGAATGCAAAATCAAATTATTTTAAAATATTGTATAATCCAAAAATCCATCTCTGGCTTTGATTTAGTCTATAAATCCTTCAATTTTGGCTTCTTCAATTATGCTCCATTTAAAAAAAAAAAATGGTCCTCGGACTTTACATTTTCATTCTACTGTTGTCCCATTTCTATGTCCCATTTTACAGAAAAAGAAATCCCATATAAATGGTATGCATTGGCTATTTCTGCTTGCTATGTTCCCATTCACTCTTCATTTCACTGCTCTGTATGGGCTCTGTACGGGCGGTTTTCTGGCTTAGTCTTAGTTAATGTCCCAACATCCTACATTGGTTTTGATGTGGTTTTTCTCGTACTTCATTGGCTATGCCTTCTCCCTTTTTTGTTTTCTTTCTTTTTCTCTATCCAGTCTCTAAATTTTGGAGTGCCTTAGGTTTTATTCTTATGATTCATCTTTTCTCTATTTATTCTTTTTCCTTGGGTGACTTCATCTGTTTCCATGCTATAATCGCAACAGACTCAGTAATAATGTTAACAATAACTAACATTTTGAATGCTTACTCTAAGCCTGGCATTGCTTATTCCTCTCATTTATGGAAGAGGAAACTAAGATCCAGGGAGGATAAGTAACTTCAAGAAGTAAGAGGAAGACCCAAAGTCAAAGCTGAAGCAGTCTGACAGCAGAGCCCACGTTCTTAACCACGTTACTGAACCCATCTTATGGGTAAACCTTCCAGCTTTACATCCACAGGCCCCACGTTTTGTTCTGACCTGAAGATTCTCATGTGCCATTGACTATTTACACACTGGCATCTTCACTTGGATATCTAAATAGAAAAATTATTAATATAATATGTCTGATAGAATTACTGTTGATTTCTTCTATTTCCCTAATGTTTCCCCTACATCAAATATATCAAAAGAAGTCAGTTCCACTTCAAATGTATCTCCTTTCACCGTCATCTCTCACCTGTACTTCTACAAAAGCATACTACAGAGTCTTCCTGCTTCCGCTTCTGAGTTTTTACCATTCATTCTCCAAACATTAGCCAGAGAGGTCATGAGAACATGAATACATGAAATCCCACATTTTTTTTCTTTGAAAACTTTCAATAGCTTCATATTTCTCTTTCTCTTTCTCTTTGAGTAAAATGAAAACTTCTAAGCCATGGCCTGCAAAGCTCACCATCAGCTAGATCCTGCCTACTAATGCAAACTTAAAGCAAGCACCTCTCCCTCAGTCACTCTGCTACAGTCGTATGGATAATCTTTCTGTTCTGCCATCATGCCAAATCATTGTGTCTGCAGTGGTACATGATGTAATTGCTCCCATGTTTTAGAATGGCCATCTCACTTCTTAAACTATGTAAATTTCTGCATACATATCACCTCAAAGATGCTTTCTCTAACCCCTTCCACACCAGAGTAGACCCTCTTTTTTCCCATTATACTCGACAAGCTCACCACATTTGTTTTTTCACAGTACTTGCCACAATCTGTTATTATGTTTTTCTATTCTTATATGTCATTAAATATATGCCTATGCAAGGTGAATATAAACTCCGTAATATATAAACTTCACTGATTAGATTCACCATTAACATCCTCAGTGTCTAAAATAATCTTTGGCCCACAATTTCTGCTCAGCGTTTTCTGAATAAATCAAATAATTAAGGATTGACTGAATTAACAAATCAGTAAATTACCTAATAACTGCTATGATTTGCTTGAGCTATTCTAATACGTATGGGGTTACTGGCATTTCTGATAATGATAACTGGTTCTTGACTAACATGTTAGATGAATTCTTTCCTCTATTTTATTACTTTTTTCTGTGTTAGCTAACTGCCAAGCTGTCTAATGACACTGTCCAAGCTGCTGCCTGTGGGCCTCTCGGAGTGAGGTTTTACTTTTACTTGCTGCTAAGACCTTCTTATGTCACATAGAAAGGTATATGGTATACACTTTTAGGGATGAGACTCTGAGAGAGTTTCTGTACCATTTGAGACTCCTTCTGGCTAGAAATACAGAAAACCAAAAATCAAATTATTTTAGGAAAAAGGGAATTTACTGACCCAAGTAATTGAAACGTTCAAGTTTCCCTTTTTCCAGAGAGCTTCCTTTGGTTAGCATCATTCTCAGATGGGCTTCCAAATGGAGGAGATGGCTATAGCTGCTCCACATCTTACATTTTTTCAGGTTAAAATCCAGAAAAGAATAGAGGAATTCTTCATTCTAGAAATCCCCCAAATATTTGACTTGTGTCATTGGTTCTGAACAAAACACATAGTCATCATTCGAAAAAAAGAAAAGAAAAAAATGGAGTTGGGAATATTTAGTGTCCTAAATTTGCTGAATCCTCATCTCATTCAAAGCTCTGCTCAAATGTCACTTCCTCAGTTACTCCTTCCCTGATGATTCCAGGTAAAATAGGGCCAACTTCTTTATAATACTTAAAGCTTTGACATTGCTGCATAAATTATTACTTTATTTATTTCCTCCACCAGAATTTTATCTCCACGAACACATGGTTTATCTGTTTTGTTTACTGCTGTTACCCCAGCCCATAACACATAGTAGGCATTCAGTAAATATTTGTCAAGTAAATAAATGAACTGACTTAGGCCCTTAGGCCAAATGCTTTTATCCCCCAGTCTTCAGTAGACTGAAGTAGAGTGAAGAGTGGTTTTCAGCAGAGACTAGTAAAAGAAGAGCAAATGGATCATGAGTAGCGGAAGTCTTTGAATCTTAGTGCATGGGCCTTCTGAAACTTGTTTTCACTGAGTTGAAGCCCCTTTTGCTAAATTTCTGATTCCTGTATGTCTTCTAAATGAATTGGATGTAAGATACCAACAATAACATTGATAAGCAAAATGTTATGGTAATATAATTAAATTTATACTTCATGTATAGCTTATGGAACCGCATATTTTCCAGATCATTTTTCATGTTACTCACACTTTATCAGTAATATTTAAAATAACGAATATAGTCAATCACCATTAACACTCGTTTTATCATTATAATTTGGACTTTGTTCTTTTTTATTTGCCTTTTTAATATTATATTTTTTAAAAGCTTATTGTTTTGGAATAAATCACATATATTTATCATTATAAAAATTCAAGGATTGTAATTGTTTTGAGAAAAAGTAAAAATAATTACCCAAATGTTTACCACCTCAAATATTATTATCTCTTCATGTCTACAGATGAAAAAGAGGTAATATAGATAGCTAGACACTATATTTATATGTAGTAGCCAGATATTATTACCTGTAAATATTATAAAATATTAAAAATATGATATTTTATTTAAAATATTTAACTCTACTTATATTTAATATGAGAGAATTTTAATTGAAAGAACTGGTGAAAGTCAGATAGATGTTTCATATGAAATATTAGTTCAAAAATTATTCATCTGAAGGTTAATAATTATGAAAAATATTGAGTACAATCATTTAAAAATATTTCCAAGTTAGATGAACTTATTTATATTAACACTTCAGCCCACTTTCCAATTTTTATGTTTTTACTTTTAGAGATTAATATCGATTTTTCCTGTCTAAAATGCACACTGTTTGCTTTAGCTAATTTTTTTAAAGTGTTCTAATGTTTCCTTCACTTCTATTTACATATTACATCATTTCTAATCATTACAACACCTATTAAATTGTTGTCATTATTAATTTGCCCAGGAAGATATGACTAAAAAGTGTCAGAACTGAAATTATTAGAATCTGGATCCAGACCATTCTTTCTGTCTCATTATACAGTATTGTATTTTTTATCTTAGATGTATATACACTGATGTTAGACCTTAGATATATACACAATGTATATTTAATATGAATGACCTATTCTTTTTCTCATATCTGCCTCAGCATTTTTGAAATGCACAATTTTGATTCAAGTCCATTTTATAGCTATATTCATTTCATATTTTTTTTTCCCAAAGTCTCATGTGTGCTATTCCCTGAGTTCCAGCATGTTTGGAAATGTCTGTGAACTTTTTACAAAGGACAAAATTTTTGGTAAGATATTTTGGGGTCACATTTTTCTTAGAATATTAAGTCATTGTTTCATCATCTTCTGGCACAACAGGTTGCAGTGGAAAAGTCTGAATCCAGTCTAATTCTTTTTCACTGTTTAGATCTCTTACTTTTCCTCTCTGGAGGCTCATAAGATGTTTTCTAGACCTCAAACTCTGGTAACATCACCAAATGATGACTTGGCGTTCATGTTTTCATACAAATATTTCTTGGAGGAGAAAATACATGCATTTTTATTTGCAGATTAGTTATTATTCTTACTTTTAGCACAAATCTCTTCTACTACACCTTTTTATTATGATTTCTGTTTAATTCATTGTGATTTATTTTCTGAAATAATAATTACATCATGTCGAAACTCATTTTTCTTTTTATTCATCACTAACATTTTTTACTCCAGTTTTATTTTATTATTTTTTTGTATACTTCCTTAATCTTGTCATTCTTCTCTTGTTTTTAGTGAATATTTTCAATTATGCCCAAAGAAAGAGTAACAAAGTCCTGCCTCTATGGGAATCTCCTCTAACAGAGCCAAATCTGTCCTGGAAAATGGGCAGTCAGCCACTCCAACCCCTTCTAGCCTTGATCTCTCAGATAAAGGGAGGAAAAACAAAGGGAGTTAAGAATTGCTTCTGAAGGTCATAGCCCAGGAACTCAGGTCCACTGAAATCTGAGATTTAATCATATGAATATAGAATGCTTACCCTCCCTAACACTTTACCACCACATCAACAGGACTTCAGCATAAAAACAATGGAGGAAAACTAAAAGAGCTTCAAGACACAGACTATTTAATATGGAGTTCTTAGAGAAACCCATCTCTGTCCAAATAACATAAAACTTCACACTACAATCCTGATTACTTCAGTACCTATTATCCAATACATCATGCCAAATTTTCGACAAAAAAATTACATGGCATGCTGAAAGGCAAGGAAAAGAAAAACAGTTTGAAGAGGCAAGGCAAGTATCAGAACATGACTTAGATGTGAAGTAGGTTTTGGAATTATCAAATAGAGAATTTAAAACAATTATGACTAACTTGTTAAAAACTGTATGAATAAGTAGACAAAATGCAAGAATAGATGGATAATTTAATCAGAAAGATGAAAACTCTAAGAATCAATAGAAAATTCTAGAAATGAAAGACATTGTAATATAAATAAAAAGTGTTTTTGATGCTCTCACCAGTAGACTGAACATGACCAAAGAAAGAACCAGTGAGCTTGAAAGCAAGTCAATAGAAACTTCCAAAAGTGAAATACGAGAAAACATTTTTAAGAAGATAATAGAATATTTAAGAAATGTGAAATAATTACAATAGATGTAAGATATATATAATGGAAATACCAGAAGCATAAGAAAAAAAGGAACAAAAGAAATATCTGAAATAATAATAACAGTATTTTCCAAAATTAATAACAGCAAACTGCAGATCCAGGAAACTCAGAACACTAAGTAGAATAAATACAAAAAACCTACACCTAGGCACATTGTATGTCAACTGCAGGAAACCAGAAATAAAGAAAATCTTGAAAGAATCCAGGCTGAGCAGGAAAGCCTTATCGTTAGAAGAATAAGAAAAAGAATTTGACGTTATCTTTCAAAAGTGATAGAGAAATAAAGACTCACTCTGACAAACATAAACTGAGGGAATTTTTCAACAGTAGATTTGCCTTGCAAGAAATGTTAAAAGTTCTTTAGAAAGTAGAAGAATGATATAGGTCAGAAACTGATATCTACATAAACAAAAAGAAGAGCACAGAGAAAGAATAAATGAAGGTAAAACAAAACCTTGTATTTCTTTTTCTTAATTTATTTAGTAAGCACTGATTTGTTCAAAATAATAATAGTAACAATGTATTGGGAAATTATAGCATGTGGACAAGTGAAATGCATGGTGACAATGTTATAAGAGATGGGAGGGAGGAATGGTGAATACTGTTTATAACAATTTTATTCATAATTGCCAAACACTGGAAGCAATTAAGATATTTTTCAATAGATGAATGGGTAAACAAAGAGCAATGTATCCATACAATGGCATGTTATTCAGAAATTTAAGAAAACTGAGCTATCAAGCCACAAAGTACTTAGAGGGAAATTTAATACATATTTCTAAATGAAAGAAGCCAGTCTGAAAAGTCTACATGTTGGATGATTTCAACCATAAGACATTCTGGAAAAGGCAAAATTATAGAGATAATAAAGGGATCAATGGTTGCCAGAGGTTCGGAAGACGTGGGCAGAACTGACTAGGTAAAGCACAGGGCATTTGTAGGGCAGTGAAACTGTTCTGTGTAATACCGTAATGGTGGGTCCATAACATGGATTTAGCTGTACAATAGAAGTAATGAACTTTAATATAAACTATAGACCTTACTCAGTAATAATATATTAATTATTGGTTCATTAATTTTAACAATGTCCCACTAATGCAAGACATCAACCATAAGGGAAGTATATGCAAGAGGGGGGAAGATAATGTGGGAATCTCTGTACTACCTACTCGATTTTTTGGTAAATCTAAAACTGTTCTAAAAAATCGGTATTTTCATTGCATACCAATAACAAAGATTACTATATTCATTTGTTCACTAATTTGCCTTTATTTTTAAGTACCTATAATATCACAGACACTGTACTTGGGGCAAAAGACCTTATGAAATTTTAATGGTATGAGATGATAGATTAAATATAGAATATCATACTGGATTAAGGACAGATTATGTCTTAAAATGAAGTAATTTTTCTTAGGTGTACTATCGCTCTCACTGTTACTACTTCTAGTTATGGATGGGTCCTTGCATTAGTCTGCAAGGGTAACAGCACACTGTGTACATTATGCATAGACTCAATAAATTTTGTCTCCTTTAGCAAACACTTTTTGCTAGGGAAAACATTTGAAATCAAAAGAGGCTTTTACCAGAGCAGGAAACTGTATCACCAGAACATTTACAGTGTTCTTACTACAGAATATTCTCTGACTTCTAACTTTCAAAGTCTGCACATACATATAAATGTCAGCAGTCTTAACACTTAGCTCCCAAGTTTTCTAACTCTGATGTTTATTGGCTCTGTTATGATTCTTCTCTTGGCTGAAGTTTCTTTACGTTGTCTAACTTAGTTAAATCACTTGTTCTGAATTAAATAAGTTAATTCATGTACTTGTTTACAAAATGATATGTTTTTCATCTTGGCTTTCACAGCTGGTATAGGTGAATTGGCTGTTTGCTCTAAGTTTGATTCTGATCCCAAAACATCATCCAACTTTCACTCTTTGTACACCTCAACTATTAATTTTAACCTGTGTTTGCAGTTTAAGAGCATTTAATACAGTTACTGCATTATGCTAGTAAGTTTTTCTTCTCTTTATCTCATAAGTTTGTTCACTTGTAGTAATTTTTCAAGCTTGAGTTTAAAAAATATTATTGTCATCATTGTTAACAAAAGAATACTTAGCTAATGAAGATACATATATGTAAGAGTTTAAAATGAGATTTTAATAGGTTTATAAATATTTACCTAAGTGTTTGAAAATGTGACTATATGGTGCCTTGGGTAACATAGACACTGAGTAAACACGTCAAAAAATCAGGAAACTTTGGAAGTTCTGTTTGTCCTGAGAAATTTTCCATGTAATTCTGTAATCCTTTACAGAATTTAAAATTTCTTTACAAATTTAATATTTCTGCTTAAGGCATTCCGTCTGGTCTTAGCTTCTTTAAGTAGTCTACAGTGTATCACTTTTTACTGTTGTTATTAAAAAACTAAGTCCTCTATTGACATTGTCGCTTACTTACAACAAAGCAATGAGCCATTTACAACAAAGCAATGACTCTATCATGTGCTTGGAATTAAACAGAAATTCCTGAAAATAGCTTAAAATGCGTTTTCTGATACGGCCTCCTACCTTTCCAACCTCATCGCACCCTGTCACTCGCTCACATTCCATATATTGCGTCACGCTAGTCTTTCACTCCCTTCAATAAACCAATTCTTTCCCACTTCAGGTTCTTCATCTATGTCGTCCCCTTGGTTGTGTATGTGTTTTTTTCTAATTCTTTCAAAATACCATCAGCAATTCTTTACGTCTCAGAGAGGCCTTCAATGTCTCTTCCTAACTAAAATATGCTTCCTGTTATTATCCTCCATAGCATCCTGATTTACTTTTCCATATCTCTTATTGAATATTTTATGTTTAATTATTATCTAGTTTAATTTCCATAAAAGTGGAATTCTATGGGGGCAAAAATCATGTTTTATTTTCCCACCTTGGAGTACCCAGTGTCTAGCTCTGTCTGTGGGAAAAAGAAGGACTCAAATCAATGTTTGTCGAATGAAGAATTTATAGATTCAATTCAGTTCCATTGAGTGAAATTAGTAAAGAAATACATCAGCTCCAAATAAAATTCAGAAAGGCCACTAGGATCACTGTTTCCTGATATGCTTGAAGCATCTATGATGAAAACAGTACTTGGTCCTGGTGATTATTCAGTACATCTTCCTGAGCACTCACTTGGTTGTATGTAGTAATATTCTAGCCACTCAGGGAGTAATTACTTTGAGTTTCCTTAACTTTTCTCCTGCTACTCATTTTATAACTGTTCTTACTTTATTCCTTTAAGAAGTTTTTATTGAATACTGACATGGCAGTCACTAATAGGTATTAACGATCAAAAATGAATGAACACGGTAAGCTTCAGAGCTGGAAAGAAAGGCTGGCAGGAGGCAGAAGAGAGACTATGATACCAATTCTTCATTTTAAGTATGTACATACGTATGCATATGCATACATATGTACATACATATACACATGCATACACACATACACACACACACACGACAGGAAGAAATATACCTAGATGTTAATAGTGTTTGTATATTTTAAAATTATAAGCAATACCATTTTTCTTTATTTTTATACAATTTCCAGTTTTCAAAGTTTTGAGTACTTATAAAAAAAGTGTTATCTACCATCAGCCATCTCGAGATATGAGTAAATTATCTATTGAACTATGCCACCCGGAAAAACCAAAGCTCTTTAAATCAGTTTTATGATTATTATTTATAATTGTATTCATATCAGTACTAAAGTCAAAACTCTGGAAAATATTAACATTTTGTCAGTATTATTGATTATCATATCAATAGCAAATGTAATATTTTACTCTCCTATTTGATTTAGTCTGTAATTGTGTTTTTCAGTTACTAACAAATGTTGCTAGGTTTAGCAAAAAATACAGCACACCCAGTGAAATTTGACTTTCGAATAAATGCAATTTTTATTATAAGTATGTTACATGTGATATTACTCGTTACTTACCTGAAATTCAAATTAATTGAACATCCTGCATTTTACTGTTGACTCCAATTAAGGCAGAACTTAAACAGGAAAGAGGAAGAATGAATCTCCTCATGCCCAACGACTCATTACAAAGATCGATCATAGAATCTGGGAAATCTTGGAAATCTTGGGTATCTAGAATGGCATGGAATTTAAAGTTCATCTAGGAAATTAAAATATAAAATGCTTCAGGAGAATTTGGGGGCATATGTCGTAGAGCCTTGGGGCAATGGGAGTGGGCCGGGGGTGGTTAATTTATCATTTGAAATCTAGGGTGATACCCTTCAAATTGCCTGAAGTCTAAAACCCTAGCAGCAGTCCCCAACCTTTTTGGCACCAGGGACTGTTTTCACGGAAGACAGTTTTTCCATGGACCAGGGTGGGTGGAGGGATGGTTTGGGGATGATTCAAGGACATTACATTTATTATGCACTTTATTTCTATTATTATTACATTGTAATATATAATGAAATCATTATACAACTCTCCATAGTTTGGGGCCCCTGCCTTAAAGGCAAGTGTAGTTTCAAAACATAGCAGAGACTAGCAGTTCTGAAAAGTGTGGGTAAAGAATTTTCTTTAGTTTACAGTGGCCAACATGAGTCAGTATGTAACATAAGAAGACATTTGTGGGTTCAATTATTAAAAAATCTATTTTAAGCAGATTTGTGACAAACACCCTGCTGTAAGAATTAGCTAAAGTACATAATGTAACTCAGGGTAAGTATGAATGCCTCCTATATCAGTCAGGGTTCTCCAAAGAAATAAAACTAACAGAATATATGTATATATCCTATAGAAATTTATTTGAAGGAATTAGCTTACACTGCTGTGGAGGCTAGCAAGTTCCAAATTCCTAGGGCAGGCCATTAACTGGAAACTCACACAGAATTTTATATTACAGTGTTGACACAGAATTCCTCCTTCTTTAGCAAACTTTAGTTTTCTCTTTTAAGGCCTTCAACTGATTATATAAACCCCATCTATATCATCGAGAATAATCTTTTTATGTAAATCCAACTGATTGTAGAATTTCATCATGTCTACAAAATACCTTCACAGCAACATCTAATGTTTGACTGAACTACAGAGCACCCTAGTCTGGCCTATTTGACACCTAAAATTAACCACTACACCCCAGCTAGATACCAAGGAGTACTGACATTCTGCCTTGACCCCTATTCCTCTTCCCGGTAGGTTTTCTAAGGGACTTCCACATACAAGGAACATCAAGAAGTAAGAAATTAAATACAACTTTATTATTAACTGGTCTACTTCCTGAAATTTTTGGTAAGCCTTTTGAGTGATCCCAGACATTATCCTGAAATGTGACTATTAGATGAATAATTCATCCTTTGAGAGGCAAAAGAAAGGACGTATAGAAGAACAGAAGAAAATGTGGGAGAAGTTTCAAGTGCATGCCTTTAACTGAGGTGTCTGAGAGTGAAAGGACATTATAAATAATAAATTAAGCAAAGAGGTTTTATCAGTTAAGGTTATCTTATATGTGAAAAAAAAATTTTCTGTGCAAGCTATAGTCACAAACTTGCCCTCCATCTCTAACTTTCTATCCATTTTACAAGCAGAAAGAAGATGGAAGCAACCAAACAATGGATGTCATGCCTACACCAGTAAATCTAGACCTACTCTGAAATCTCCTGTAGTCTTCAATTTATATCTCACTTGGCAGATTTATCACATGAGTAGTAGACATTGAAGTATTGAAAGCCAGGAAATGTAGTTGGGTGCTTGTGTGTGGATGCACATGTGTGTGTGTTGGGGGTATGTTTAGTCTAGGACATTGCTACACCGAAGAAAACTGAGATTCCATTTGTACAGAAGGAGATAATAGATATTGCAGAAGGATTTAATGTGGCCTCACAGGTTAAGTTAATAATTGAAATTTGCAACAAGAATGTCCCTGGTGATACTGGTAAATATCAGTTTCAGTAATATGGTAGGACCAGGAGTCAAATTAGAGTTACTGAAGGTAAAGTGAAGTGAAGTGTAAAAAGTGTATAAGGACAAAATGTTCATGAAATCTGAATCTTAAAAGAAGAGTAGCTACAGAGAACCTGAGAACAGGATGAATTTTAAGCAACACACAATTATATAGATAATGTTTTATTTTTATTAGTTTTCTTTAAGTTTATAAAGTTTCAAATTAAAATTTGTTCTAAATTTTCAAAAAAATATATATCCCAATATGAACGTGTGTATGAATATACATGTATATGTGCATAGATATTCCTGACTCGAGTTGCAAGGTCTTTTATTCCTTAAACTACAAAATCAGGATGAGAATTTCATAAAATGAAATGAAGTAGAAGATCAGGGTTTAGGTGAAAATAAATTCATCACCAATATTACCTTTAAGAATGTCAATACAGCAAATGGATTCTGGGCTATCTGTTGACTTAAAGCCACATGGTCTATTCAGAAATAATTTTTTATTTCTCAGTTGTGAAAGATCATTATATGTAACTCCTAGATGAGTACTTTCCAGATGTTACATCTAAGAAACCAAATGATGAATGCGGCACTGCTGCTGTTTTAAAGGAGTTGTATTGAACATGCCAAACTTAAAAACATTGTGGGGAAAGTTTGTAGTGACGGTTTGATTCTTCTGTTGCTATTTCCCACTAAAGGTAAGGGCTGTGGAACGTTTCAGACATGTGGAGTAAGATTGAGAAGTAGGATGAACTTTTTATGAACTTTAGGAAAAAACTGTGTTTACACAAGTGTTTATGATTAGTGAGTAAATCAGTCCAACCATAACTTTTATTGTGAGGAATGCATGCAGAATACTTAGTTGAGGAAAAAGAATTTCCTTTTAATTTTACTGAGAAATTCAGAATTATTGAATATTTAATTTAGAATTTAGATTTCAAAGAAAAGCGTTTCCTAGGTTTGGAGATAGAAAGGAAGGATTGGAACATTTGTTCCTTTTTTTGTTTTGTTTTCTGAATGGAATATTACTTTTTATGTGGCTTGGCATTCAAATCGTGTATGTCCCAAGTGTTTTGCTGAAAATACTCAAAAAGATAGCAATCATAATTGTCTCCAGTGGCATCCTATTTTTTATTCAAACCAGTCAAATAAATATTGCTTTTTCACCTTATTTAATTTTTATACGTAATTTTTTCTACTGCGTGATGGTGCTAAGTACTATGTTTAAGATATTTATGTTCCCCAAAAATATTAGCTGACGTAATTTAAATATTGACATATTTGCCTTTGAACACTAAAAGATGTAGTTACAAGGACATTCAGAACTTAAATGTGCATTGGAATTTAGTAAAAATAATATAATAATCATTCTGGATTGAATTAGTTATATCCCTTTCCGTGACTAAGTGGTCATTTTTGCGTAAACATTGTCTTTGGTTTCAACAAAGATTTATAGTTCTGGAATTGTTTAATTTTATGAAATGAATCACAGTCAACCTAGGGCTTGAAATAGTACCTTTTTAAGAGACAATTCGTTGGTTATGACTGTCTTCTTACCTCTCTAGTCCCCCTAAATATTAATATTAAGCCTAATCAAATAGAACTATATGACATACTGTTATATTTATAAAAATGCCAATGTCTTATAGTTGTCATTGTATTAAAAGTTAAGACAACAATTTATAAATCTATTATATATAAATTAAAAGAAATATGGTACATTTGGAGTTTATAAAAGAAATATAACCAATTGACTTTTTGTATCTGAAATAATGGTTACTTAACTAGGTATGACAATCATGATACCTGCCAAGCCCAGAATCACTTATAAGGGAAACATTTCCACTCAGGGCTTTTATTGCAGGAATTCCCTCTACACCTAGTTTTGTGCAGTGTGATGCTCATAAGCATCTATAAGGTTATGAACTGAAAGCTACATTTGAGAAAAGTGTATCTGTGCCAGACTATGAATCCTCCAAACCCCCAGTGGAAAATGATCTCAACGGCAACATAATCATTGTCAGAGTCTGAATTAGGAACTGTAGAGTATGGTTCCCTTCTTTTCTTTCTGTTAATGTCCAATAATTCTTTTCACATTTCTCCTAGGAATAGAATATTCTCATTTATAAGAAACCTATTGGATGTAGTTCAGGACCAGCTGATACTGTCTCTCCCCCCATTGCCACATATCTGAAACAAAGATGGGCATATAATGTAAATCATGTCAGGTAGAGTCCATCAGAATCCTCCAACTGGAGATATTATGTTGGTACAATTGGAATGTACATTTCCTTCCAACTAGGTCACTAAGATGAAATATAACTCTAGGACTGGTAGTGTCAACGTGGCCCATCACATGGAGCAAACTGGTCTGAGACAGAGAAGAGAGGGAGGGAGAGAGAGTGTTTGAGCCCCTACAACAACTACCCCCAAATTCAATGGTAAACTTTTACTTATCACACCAATAAATTATGGTTTCCGTTCATGCTAATTTGCTTTGGATTTTTCTTAATTGTATTTGAAAGTATCCAAATAGGCAAAATGATCTGAAGATTAAAAGAAACAGAGATGGAGGCCATCCACAAGGCAGAGAAAAACATGATGAATCATAAGGAAAGCAAAGTTAGGAGGAAGCAGAAGCTATTCAGGAAATAGATTTGTTTTGGGAAAAGAATGAATAGCAAATGTTTAGAGATAGTAACAATGCATTAAAGACTGATTAGTACTGAATCCTCCAGAGCTGCTTAGAATCTAGTTCTAGTCTTTGTGATGCTGGGTACTACTATGATTTCCATTATTCCTCAGACCTGGTTGCATGCCTTAATTTCATACTTCCTCATATGCACTTGTATCCTTACAATAAGTTTCCCTCCTCCATTGTTTGGTGATAATTCGAATGAACATATTTTACTTGCATCCACCAGGGAATAATTAAAACAAATTATTTTAAGCTTAAAAAGCTTAAATGAAATGCTAAGATTTTCCACACTTCCACTTCACCACTATAGATTAGTGTCAGTTATAGAAACATTTCAAATAGGGAAATTGCCAATTTCATCTGAAAAACTTTATTTGATGGCAATATATGAAAAGTAAATTGTTATGTCGAAATTCTGTATCTTAACAACTTAATTCAAATCAACATCTACCTAATACACACTCATTAGTCAAAAGACTTTCAGATTAAAAAAAAATTAAATCTGACTCAAGTTTATAATTGCTAAGGTAGTATTATATAATTTACAACCCAGAATCCAGAGGCAGGGCATGCACCTGACTGTGTGTGATATGATACATCACTCAATAGTATAATAATAGACTCAGGATATATACAGATAAATTTCACAAAAGTGTGTGAAATAAACTAGTACTTAAAAAATACAACTTACTAAAGATAACCAGAAAAAAAAAAGAAAAGGAAAAGAAAATCTGATGTGTCTAAGGTGCTCTTCAGTTAGTACACAAGGTGGAATTTTGCTAGGTTGGGAAAAGTAGGAGAGAAATCCCAAAGGAGGGAATAACAGAGAGGAGAGTCCCAAATGTGTACACAAATTCCACTGAAATCATTTTCTAACCACTGAGCTACACACATGCAGGGGAGATTTCAGAGTACTCAGCAAAAAGCAAGAGCTGGAAAACTGAGATATTACAGTAAAAGACAAGTCATTTTAAAAAGAAAAAAAGAAACTAAAAAAAAAAAAAAAAAAAAAAAAAAAAAAAAAAATTAACAAAAAAAAAAAAAAAAAAAAAAAAAAAAAAAAAAAAAAAAAAAAAAAAAAAAAAAAAAAAAAAAAAAAAAAACAAATAAATGAAGAGTTTATCTCTCCACTTCAGGGGAGCCAGAATTTTGAATTTGAGTCAAACCAATTTAATTTCCACTAGACTAAAAAAGAATAATCTTCAGAAAATATAGACTCTAGTCTCTCCAATGTGTTATTCACAATATCTACCATGCAACAAGAAAAGTAGTAGACAACGAGAAAAAAGAAATTGTGACCCACAGTCAAGAGAAAAAGCAGTCAACAGAAACCAATGCTAAAATACCCTGAATGTTGAAATTAGAATACAAGAAATTTAAATAAATAATTATAAATAATTTTGGGAACTTGAAGTAAAACCTGGTCATAATGAATAGGCAGATAAGGAATCTCAGCAGAGAAATGGAAACTCTAGGAAATAACCCAATGGAAATTCTATAATTGAGAAAAATCATATGTAATATTAAAAATGTCTTCATATTTGGTAGAATAAATGGTTACTAAGCTTGAGGATAGATGAATAGAAATATAATTTGAATAGAAAAGAGAGAAGAGAAGTAGAAAATAAATCAGTGGATTCTCAGTAATCTGTGAGATTATATCAAAGGGTCTAAGATATATGTGATTGAAGTCCAAGAAGAAAAGGAGAGAAAGAATTGGGAAAAAATATTTGGAGAATGTATTAGTCTTCTTGGACTGCAATAACACAATACTAAAGATTGGATGGCATAAATAAAAGAAATTTATTTTCCCACAATTCTGGAGACTAGAATTCTAAGATCAAGGTGTTTTCAGGATTGGCTTCTAGCAAGGCCTCTTTTCCTGACTTGTAGATGGCTGTCTTTTCCTTATATCTTCATATGGCCTCTTCTCTATGCACATGAGGAGAGAGAGGGATCTCTGCTATCTCATTTTTCTTTTCATAAGGACACCAGTCCTATTAGATTAAGGCCCCACCCTTTGACCTAATTTAACCATATAGGCCTTATCTCCAAATGCAGTTATATTGGAGGTCAGGGCTTCAACATAACAATTTTGGGGGAACACATTTTATTCCATAACAGAGAAAAAAAATGGTCAAGTATTTTTCAAATGTGATGACAAACATCTACCAATAAACCCAAGATTCTCAGTAAACTTTAAGAAAGATAAATATAAAGAAAAACATAGCTAGTTTTATTATAAAACTGTTGAAAATCAAAAATAAATAGAACATCCTAAAAGTAGGCAGAGAAAAACAATGTATTACCTATAGAGGATTAGCAATACAAGTAACAGCTGACTCCCTATCAAAAGCAAGGGAGGTCAAATGACAGTGGAGTGACATCTTTAAAGTGCTGAAAGGATGTTCACTATGAAATTTAAATCCAGAAAAAAAGAGTTCTTTAAAAATTAAGGTAAAATAAAGCCATTTTCAATAAATAAAAAATATAAGTGTTTGAATTAGCAGAACTGCACTACAAAAAGTGCTAAAAGAGTTTTTTGAGCTTAAGGAAAACTTTGAAGCTGGAGGAAGAAATATGGAACATCAGAAGTAATAAATATTAATATATAAATAATCATAAAACAATATTTTATTTTATTTAAAAATTATATATGATCTTAAAGCAAAAATCTCTATGGTTTTATGTAGGAACAATAACATATGTAGATGTAATATATGTGATATTAATAATAACAGCACAAAGGATGGGAATATATGGAACTATATTCTTTGAAACAGAAATCCAGAGTTTAGACATGTTATATTTCTCTTTTCTTCTCCCATCTCTTTGATTTTGTTTATGTTGTATCACTGCTTCTCTTTGTGCACTGAAAGTTTCACCCTGCTTTCAAGATTTAAGTCATATGATTCTATCTGAAGCATCTTCTTGAGAATTTCTGGAGTAAATAAGTATTCTTGGCTTTACACCAATGATAGAATTGCTCCATTGTATTATAACTACCATATATGACAATCATCTGCTAGATCCCTCAAGAGCAGGCAGTATATGTTATTATTCATTGTATATGCCTTGGCTTTCACCAATATATCTACCTCCTGGTAGACTCTGGATATTCATTGACTACATGATTAAATGAATGAAGGAATGATTGAAAGAATTCATTGTTGAATAAAAAGGAAATCATCAAGAGTAAAGAGATTTAAGGGCATACGAAGTTCGTGGTGCTAAAGTCGCAATCAGGTCAAAATGTTATAAAAACTCTGAAATGTGGATTTGAATTACAAGAGAAAGCCAGGATTAATAGATATAGCTAGAGGTCATATATTGAGGCTAATCTCATAGGAAAATAAAATGCACACCAAAAAAAAGCTCTTAGAATTCTCTCAGAATGTAACTTCATGTTTTGCTTTAACCTCTAGCAGTCTGAAACTTTACACAAAAATGTATGTTTTTAATCCTGTAAAAAAGATTTTGACTATATAAACTATGATTGTCAATGGAAAAATTCTTTAATATGTTACAGAAGGCTTATTACCTAACCAGACTTGCAATGGCTCCTTATTTTCATAAGCTAACTTCCTACTTTTTAAAATGGAGCTTTCTGTCTCCATAAGTTTTTTATCTTCTGCTTTCATGATTAACATCTGGCATCAATAATATGGTAGTTTGGGAAACAGTTTTAATCATAAGGTTTTCTTGAGGATCTGGTTTGGAATTGTATTTTTATTACTTACACATGGCATCATTCTTTCTTCTTTCTTTAAAATTCGAAATTAAACATTGACTAACTTTTTTCCAAGTCTTGAGATAATATTGCTTGTACTACATGGACCATCATGAGAATTTGTGAGCTTGCCCAATTACTTTAACAGATCATTTAATTTCTCCTGTGGAGAGAGTTTGTTTTAGCCATGCTCATTTATTCACTTTGCAGATGGTTTTCTGATATTAGAAAAGCATTCTATTTTCTATTTCATGAAAAAAAAGGTAAATGTGGCATTAAAGTTTTTTAAGCCTTGACAGCAAAAGGAGTAGAATTATTGTAAACCTCATAAAATGTGTTTAGCCAAAGACACTTGGAACTTAGACGTGCAAGAAGAGTTACTTTCATCAATGATTCAAGATCACTGGTTTTCAAATGACTAAAACTCTAAGGTCCAAACAGAGAGACTATACTATGTTGCTATCAGCTAGTGGCAAGGCCGGGATGAGACAAAACTGAGGTCTCCTGGTCAAATTTTATACTTTTTCTACTACCAGGACAAATTTGCAATAATATATAAGCACATATTTTAACATGACATTTTTCAAACTATGCCTACATCTCCAATTAGTCTGGATGCAGTCATGTTCAGTTGCCCATTTTGCAGAGCAGAAAAATTGAATTGGTAAGAACGAGAGTAGTTATATAAAAACTCCAGATTCTTCACTCCTCCCTGGCTATTTCTGAGAGTTCTACGTGGTGTCTCAGACAGTTCCCATGTTGTTTGATCCCCACTTTCCCACCATGGTCATTGTTCATTACCACATCTATTATTAGCTTGTATTTCTCTTTCACCTAAATTACCCCTCAATTTATTCCTGGGATAACTTCCATTAACTATTCACACCCAAATCCTTGTCTCAAAATCTATTTTATGGATAAATAAAATTAGGACAAAGGGAGAATTGGAAAGTGTTGAGCCTTTCCAATCTCTAAAGAGAAGTGGAAATAGAGTATGGGACCTGGGAATGGTTTGGGCATGGCCAACGAGTCATTTCTGCTATAATATGTGTTGTTAATCACATTTAACAAATAATAAAATTAAAGTCTAGATACATTGTGAGTTCCTGAAATTATACAAGAAGTCAGTGGTGTGACTGACAAATATAATTTGTTATTTACTTGCTACTACCTATAGGGAATGAGAGTATGTTCTCTGTGGCTGGAGTAAATTAAAAGTAGAAGAGGAATGAATTTCTTGTGCTTTCCTTGATTCTACAATCTCCTCTGCTTTTCAGACTGAGAAATAACAACTTTAATTTCTTATTTATAATAATTTTTCTGGTTTATTTGTGTAGTTAAAACTTCTACTACTGTTTACTGCTCAGTATATCTTAGATACTTGTGTACTGATAATGTTATCTATGCAGTTTGCAGTTTACTTTTGGTGATTTAAAAAAAAAAAGCCACTTTTTTCTTAAATTTATTTTTCTTCCTAATCTCAGCCATAACCTCAATGACTGCATTATCCACTTAGACAATAGACTAATTGATTATAGGAAACTGATTCTACTAGGACCTACAACTCTGGTAGGACTTCTCATTCTAGTTTCTGATTTGTTTCTCAATTTCATATAGACATAGCATAACATTTTTGACACATTATCTTCCTCTCAAATTAAACCAATTACTTTCTTTACTATCCCTGACATGCTGATGGTTTTCTTTTTAGCCACTGTATTGCATAGCCTTTCACACTCCCCTAGACAAAGTATATAGCTTAATAAATGCTTATTTAAAAATTGTGACTAAAGGCTGACTTTCTGCTTAGAAAAAAGGAATAGTGATCTCTGAATCTTTATTGCTATCCAAGGATACTGTTATATGTCACCCTACCAGAAATTAATACCACCACCATCACCCCCCCCCAATAAAAGCAAAAAAAAGAAAAAAAAAAGAAATATTTTAAAGAAGTTGCACTTTTTTGCAAAAGAGCTTTATGGGCTTGGAATTACACAGCTTTTGATGGATGGTATTGTGTAATATGTACCATGTGGAATCAAAATACTTGCTATTTAATAAAGGAGATAACGAATATTTGTGCATCTTTACAATATGATTATAGAATAAGCAATCTTCTGACAATAACGAAAGCTACATGGAAATAAATTGCACTTGCCAACTTTTTTGGCGTGCGTAAAATATGAGAAATTAAATGTAAAACTAGTTTTATTGTGAATTTTTCCTTTGGGTTTGCCAATAATAGAGATGATATAATTCTTTCCAGATTTGCATTGGTTTGATTTTGTTGTATATGTGTGTATGTGCGTGCTTGTGTGTGTGTGTGTGTGTGTGTGTGTGTGTAGGGGAACATGTTAAATGGGCTATCATTTTGGAATATTCATTCTCATTTACCACTGTTCACAATTTAAATTTAGTAGAATTACAACATACTTTTGGCATGAAGCCCCTGAACTAATTATGTGGTATTAAATTGCAAAGCTGATTGGCATATATTTACATGGCATCTGTAAAGATCATTTCAAATGACTGCGAGCTTATTATATTTTCTTGTGAACATGTTTAAATTCATAACTCCATTTCAGAAATAAAACTTTGAATATTAATTCATTACCCTCAGGCTCCTCAGTCACAGCTGTTTCTTTTATAAACACAGAAGTTTTGATGTGGCAATTCTCATTTTATTCTATTGAGATCCTTCGCCAAACATTTGGAATTAGTCCTTAGGACAAAAATATTCTGTCAGATGACTTAGAAATTGTTGAACTATCTTGGTCTTTATATTGCTGAGAATTCGTACTGATCATCCATTCTTTGTGAAGTTTATTTGCCTAGATTCTCAAAGTCAAATCTTCCATTTTTATAAGCAATGTATTAGTTTCACACAACACTTCACTAATTAGTTGTATTTCTATAAGAAATTATGTATGTTTATATTTAAAGTTTTATATACTTTGTAGGGCTAATAACTGAGGGTTGAATCTAGCAATGATTGGTGTGCTTTCCTTTTGCTGGGATGTCTTGCATTTAAGCCATTTTAAAGAACCAATTGGATAAACATTAAAGCTACAGCAACTTAATACTATCAGATCATCCTCTACTAAAAACTCCTAGCATGAATTCTTGTGTATGTTAGTGAGCAGTAATGATTGGTCTGCCAAAATGTGGGGAAAAAAACCCACATATCTTTACTAATTACTCAACAAAATAAATAAGAAAAGGAAATATTATATTTTCAGATGCTGTCTTTGTTTGTGTTGCTATAACAAAGTACTTAGACTGAGTAATTTGCAAAGAGCAGGAATTTCTTTCTCATAGTTTTGGAGGCTAGGAGTCCAAGATCGAGATGTCAACTGGTGAGGCCAGGTCTCACTGCTTCCAAGATGACACCTTGTTGCTGCATCCTCCAGAGGGGAGGAACGCTGTGTCCTGACATGTTGAAAGTTGGCAGGGCAAGAGACCAAACACTGCATGAAGCCTCTTTTATAAGGGCCTTAATCCCACTCACAAAGGAGGAGCTCTCATGGCCAAATCACTTCTTAAAGGCCCCACCTTAATAACCAATACTATTACATTGGTTATTAAGTTTCAATGCCTGAATTTTGGAGAAGATACATTTAAACCTGGCACATGCTCACTGTAATGGGATAAAGTGTGTGCCTTCAAAATTCATATGTTAAATCTCTAACCCCCAGTACCTCAGAATGTGACTATATTTGGAGACAAGGTCTTTAAAGAGGTGATTAAGTTAAAGCAAGGTCTTTAGGGTGGGCCCTAATCCAATCTGACTGTCCTTTTAAAGAAGAGGAAATTTGAACATGCTGAGAGATGCTAAGGATGTGCACACATGGAGGAAAGACCATGGGAAGACACACTGAAAAGGCAGCCATTTGCCAGCCAAGGAGAGACTCCTCGGGAGAAATCAAACTTGATCCTGGATTTTCCAATTTCCAGAAGTGTGAGAAAAAAAAATCAGATGTTTGAACCACCCAGCCTGCAGCCCTAGCAAACTATTACACCTACAATATCAAAGAAATCCGTACATTCTAATGTTTTCAAAAGAGAGAGAGGCATATTTAATGATAAATTTGAAAAATAGTGATAATCAAGTATCCATTGTTTAGAGTTACATAGATTTGAAGAAAAAGAGCCAGCAACTGCAAGATAATTTTTAATATTTAACTGAAGGGCAAAATCTTGCAATTAGAGGGCAGAGTGAAAAGAGAGTGAGAGTATAAGGAGAGGAGGTGTGGAGGGGTTGTTGGATTATCCTTAGTGGAGCATTTGAACAAAGTTGCTTTTATAGACCAAGTGCAACAATGAGATACTACTAAAAGCATAAAAACAACATTTGCAGAAAGGCATTGGCCTCCCAAATGTGAAATGTGTACCTACCTCTACATATGCAAGTCCAAATGTAGTCAAAGGTCATTTAGGCTTAGTCAGCTCGGTCAAGTGACCCAGGGGACTGTGCATAACCCCTTTCCCTTGCTGCTGTAGTTCCCCTCTTATGCTCTGTTCCATGCCCCTTTGCCTCCCCACTTCCTTACTCCCCACTTCTTGGCACTTTGCCACACACTTCTTCCCTATCCCAGGACTCACGTAGATACTTACTTCAGGCGGAAGATTTCAAAGAGCTACATGACATTAAGTCTTTTAATGGGAGTAATAACAAAGAAAGAAGATGCCATCTAAGCATATTTGTCTCACATCCCTCCCAGAATTCCACTGAAATCATTGTGTAGAATTTCGAAAAGGAATAAATCCATTACTGCAAAGAGATTTGAGGAGAAGTTCAACTGTGGGTGATAGATTTCCAT